>CAUYQV010137361.1:0-22578 GCA_963574575.1 Galagoides demidoff
TTTTTTTTTTTTGAGACGGAGCCTCAAGCTATCCCTCTGGGTAGAGTGCCATGGCATCACAGCTCATAGCAACCTCCAACTCCTGGGCTCAAGCCAGTCTCCTGCCTCCGCCTCCCAAGTAGCTGGGACCACAGGCGCCCGCCACAACGCCTGGCTATTTTTTGGTTGCAGCCGTCATTGTTGTTTGGCCTGTCCGGGCTGGGGATTCGAACCCGCCACCTTAGGTGTACGTGGCTGGCGCCCTAGCTGATTGAGCCACAGGCGCCGAGTCGGAAGAGGAATTCTTGTGGTGATGGAAAAATACATATCTTGTACGTATCAGTGTCAATATCCTGGTCATGATGTTTACATATAGTTTTTCATGATGTGAAAACTTGGTTAAGGATACATTGAATAATTGCGTAGCATTTTGTACAACTGCATGTGAATCTACAATGAACACAAAGTTAAAAGTTTTATTTTAAAAAAGAAATATGTGTGCCGTTTTTTTCCCCTATCTTGGGTAATCTTTCAAAAATAGAAAAAGGAAAATCAAATATAAACCAAAAAAAGAAAGTGAAAGTACACTCTCTGGAGGAGGAGAGCTGACAGACTCTAAAAGAGTAGTTGAACTAAGAGGAAGCGCTTTTAAATCTTCTGTTGTCTTACTGAGGGAAAGCATATTCAAAGACAAAGGGTTGGCTTTGACTGAGAATTTGGATAGTAATCCCTAGAAATTGGATTCCCTTCACTTTTTCATGTTTAATATGGTTGTTTCAGAAGGATCAAAGTAAATTTCAAGGGCAGATCCATTTTTTTTTTTTTTTCTGAGACGGAGCCCCAAGCTATCCCCCTGGGCAGAGTGCCATGGCATCACAGCTCATAGCAACCTCCGACTCCTGGGCTCAAGTGAGTCTCCTGCCTCCGCCTCCCAAGTAGCTGGGACCACAGGCACCCGCCACAACACCCGGCCATTTTTTTTTTTGGTTGCAGCCATCATTGTCGCTTGGCGGGCCCGGGCTGGGGACCCGAACCCACCACCTTAGGTGTACATGGCTGGCGCCTCAGCCGATTGAGCCACAGGCGCCGAGCCGGCAGATCCATTTTTAAACTAGGACATAAATGATAATACAATTAACCAAAGTTCGTGTAAGGTGACAAAGATAACTAACAAGCCTGTTAAAGGCAATTTTTCTCTGTGTTTATCAGCCCTTTTAGTTAGCTTCTGGTTAAGGGTCGTTTACTTAAAAACCTGCCTCTGATCTACAAGCCCTTGTGTGTCTCAGACCTCGCTCTTACTTTGTACTTTTTAACACAGCTAGCTTGTTACCCAATAAATACTCCTGGAAATTTAGTCCAGAAAAATGAAGACTAAGTTCATCAAAAAACCTATACACACATGTTTGGAGTAGTTTCTTCTCAATACCTAAAGTATTGAAACAATTTAGATAGTCTTCAATAGACAAATGGTTAAGCATGTGTTCCATACACACTTTGGAATACTACTTAGCAATAAAAAGGAAAAAGTATTAAAATCTGTAAAGACCTGACTGAATCTCCAGAGAATTAACCTGAGGAAAAAAACAATCTTCAAAAGGTTACAGAGTGTTTGATTTCATTTACATAACACCCTTGAAATGACAAAATTAGCAAAAACAGAAATTGTACTATAAAGACTTAAATATGTTCTACAGAGAACACATCAGTGGCTCTGAGGAGCATTATTGAG
This sequence comes from Galagoides demidoff, assembly GCA_963574575.1. Lineage (NCBI taxonomy): Eukaryota > Metazoa > Chordata > Mammalia > Primates > Galagidae > Galagoides > Galagoides demidoff. The sequence goes on from CAUYQV010137361.1 coordinate 1,709, forward strand.
TGAGTAGAGTGGGAGAGAAGTTAAGTGGTCATAAAAAGACAATTTAAGTAGTTTTGTAGAAATGGAAATATGTTGCATCCTGCCTGCATCAGTGTCTGTTTTCTGACTATGCTATTGTAGTACAGTTCTATAGGATTTTAGAATTGTGAAAAGCTGTGTTATTGGCAATTGGGATTGTTGTTTACAACTAAAGATGAATCTATAATTAAACAAAACTAAGAAGTTAACAAATTAACTCTAAAAATCATGTATTGAAGGTGGGATTACAGAATTGCAAAAATTAGTCAGTTTGGTTTAAATAAATAATTGAAAATATTATTTTCATGCTCACCTTTGAAGATGTTTAAGAAAGTAGTTGCTGGGGGCAGCACCTGTGGCTCAAAGGAGTAGGGCGCTGGCCCCATATGCCAGAGGTGGCGGGTTCAAACCCAGCCCCAGACAAAAACTACAAAAAAAAAAAAAAAAAGAAAAGAAAAGAAAAGAAAGTCATTGCTAATAAGTACATTGAAGTGAAAAACAACAACAACAAAATCATTGTTATAAAATATAAAACATAATCATAAAATATAAAATTTGAAATATTTAAAATACAAAACTTTCCATGTACTTAAAAGAAATATTTGAAGTAAAATGAAAAAAATCTACTCAGTTAATGTTATAACAAGTATAATTGGAAAATTATATTTACATTAATAATATTCTCTGAAAATAAAAAGTAATACATTTTTCTTTGAACTATTATCACATGTGTAGAACTCTGAATAAGCCTGAAAGCGTATTTAATTATACGTAAAAACATATAAACAAAATAGAGGCAAATAGTAATGATTTCAAGCACCCTGCTATCTATCTTGATGAAACTGAAAATTTATTATATTGTTCATCACATATCAGCATTTTTAAATGCATGCAATATCCTCTGGAGCTTCCTATTCTAATAATAGATTACTGCAATGTGCTGGGCCACGGAGAAACATACTATTATAATGAGTTCAAACGAGATTCATCTGAGTCATAAAAATATAATGATAATAATATAATGGTAATGATGATAAAGTGACTTGCACTAGGTCACTGTAGTGAGTCAGTAGCAAATGTAGTTGAAAACTTAGGTGTTCAGACTATAAATCACGCTGCCTATCCAATTTTAAAAACTCAATAATAATGCATATTCATTAAACAAGTAACGGCAAAAATTAAAAAGCGATACTTCCTGGCTGCCTAAAGGGGAAGGAATGGTTTTCACTTCTGATCATTTTCCTTCTTCAACTGTGATATTACCTAAGATATTCATCTCCTTTATTATTTCTGGGGATCGTTTGCTTTAACTGATGCCTGGTTCCAGCTATACCTTTTGTTAACCTTACAGGAATAGAGAAAAACCCATGACCATTCTACTAGCTTGCAAACTGGGTGCCTTTAACAACAAATTTATTTTGCACAGTTTTGGAGGCTGGCTGTCCAAGATCCCCATGCCAGCAGGTGGCAACCTTCCGGGAGCTGTAAGTGGAGGATCTCTTTCCCGCCTCTCTCAGTATAGTTGTCTCCCCACTGGGTTCTCACACCACCTTCATTCATTGTCTGGGTACAAGGTACAAATTGCCTCTTCTTTTAAGAACACTGGATTTATTGGATTAGGGCCCATCCTAATGACCTTATTTAACATAATTGCCTGTGCAAACATCCTATCTGCAAATATGGTCACTTTCAGGCATATGGGGAGTTAGGACTTCAACATTTAAAGTTTTGAGGTTGTATAATTCTGTCTACAACAGACACAGTACTTCAAATTCTGTTTTAGTGAAGACATGAGCATGATAAGAACAAGCCAAATAAGGGAATTTGTCCTTTCCTTTAAAAACACCATCAAATATTAAGTATAAATGGCCACTTTTAAACATAAGAAATTAGGGATATATTTAACTTTGATAGTTATTGACATTTCATAGAACTATAAAGGAGGATCAGCAAAATATTTAAGTTATTATGTATCTGACAGTAATAAATAATTTGAATATATGATTTTATTAAAAATGGCTAGGTGTATATTAACTTTTTTTTCCTTTTAAATAGAATTAATACCTACAGTTGCCTCAATTCCAAGAATTAGAAAAGACAAAATATATTCAGGAATGTTTTCTTATATATCTCATTTTGAGAAATGGGATAGTCGTGGAAGTATTCCACCAACAAACTTCCATTTTGAAGTGTTAATTTAGAAATATCACTACCGAAAGGGTGTTTGTAATTCCAAATGTCAGTCATTATTAACTACAGAAAGTATCAAAATGTTTTGAAATGACAACTTATTACTTCTTCCTTGTCATTTCTTGGTATCATAAAGGAAGACCATGGCACTCTTACATATCACAGCACCATTTAATTTTCTTAAGAAAACTAATATTGATCCATATACTTTAGTTTTTATTTAGATCATATAAATATTTCACCTTTTACAAATAATAACCCATAAATTCAGGTAGTTTACATTGATTAAGTTTATGTAGTACCGAATATAAGGGACTGGATATAAAGATGATATGGATAAAATATTAGGCAACATTGTTGCTAGGAAGGTAGATGGCTTTTTCTGCTAGGAGCATATTTTGGAACACAATTGTTAGTAGAATAAAAGAACCTGAAGGGAGACAAGAAAACACAGTTTTTTTAAATTTAAAAATATACCCAGAATACTGGCAGGGGGAGAGGAATAGTCATAGTCATACCAACATAAGAATAGTCATACAAACAGCAAACTAGTAGTCAATGCCCTGTGTCATTAAATTCTAATTTTAATATTAAACATACAATATTGCACAATGTGTGTACTTTACGTACAAAATATTATAAAGGTTAGAGAATCAATCAGCTGTATTTTATTTGTCATCCCTGCTGAGTGAGCCAAATATAATACTAGTATAAAAAATACTATTCGGTATTGTAGTTTTGTCCCAGTCTGCTTTATTCTCTATGAAGCCATTATAAAGGTCACTATATTATAGGTCAAAGGTTGCCAAAATATGGAAATAAAAAAAGAAGAATGGGGAAGGTGATAATAAGCACAAATAAGCCTATAAAACCTTGGAAGCATAGAATTAATCAATCCTATAGTTAAAAAGTGTGGTAACAGTAGAGCCTTGTAAAATATGTGTGTGGCACCAAATTCCACAAAATGGAGAAAATGTTCCACTATCAACATTTTTTGTACCCTGAGGACTGAAACAGTCATTGGCAGGTTTGAGTATTTAGGTCATAAAAATACAGTAAACGGAACAAGCGAATAGAAGGAGTTCAGATATAATGCGGCAGTCTGGACCAACTTAATATAATATATATGTAATAATACCATATAATATATAATATACTACAATATTAGAAATCTGAAGAAGCAAAATAGCACTAGCAATGTCCCATATAAAAGGACAAGAATTTGTCACTGCTTGTTGTCACTGTTTGTAAAGGCATAAAACAAGGACTAAGTGCATGGGAACTTTTTGTACTGTAGAGCATATGCGTGAATGCAAAATACACGACTGATTGACAGAATCCCACCTGAGAGGGAACTGTACTTTCTGGTTCTCACTGGGGTCCTATGTCCTAAAGGGAAGGAAGTCTGGTGTTCCTTTATTTAGTCTGCATTTATAGATAAAGACAATTTTTATTGGAGAATAATTTTAAACATTTTGGGGAGATCATAAAGTGGCTGTTCAGTAAGAAAATTTCATTAGAAAGGCCATTTCACCTCACAATTAGTTTCAGTTTGACACTTTAACACGTTGAATATGCTTTTATAGGTAGTATTACGGTTTTTCTATTTCTGCTGCTTCCTAGAGAGAAACACTGTCTCAATCTTACTAAAAGCCCGTAATTCCTTGAAAGCAACCCTTAAACAACAAAATTTCCCCAAATTTTAATTTTTTCCTACAACTCAGTAGGCAGCAAGACCTGAATTGACAGGAGACAACTGTTATACACTAGATTGAAAATTCATCCATTTCACTAAAAGATAGAAATACGTTTGCTGCCACAGATCATGCTGGGGCTATTTTATGGTAGATAAACCTAACATTGGGAACAGAGCAAAATAAAATTGAATTCTAAAATATATGTAACCCCAAAGGTTTGGAATAAAAGACTCTCTGTATGTTTTCCATAGAAATACAAGGACAGTAGGCTGGTAAAATTTGAGTTGCTTAAGGTCCTATTATTCACCCCAGTCCGATAAAGTAGCTAAATTCCTATTGATTCATCATGAGGGAATTAAGACCAAAAGTTTCAATAATTTGTCAAATGTCCGACATTTATTTATTTATTTATTTATTTTTTGAGACGGAGCCTCAAGCTATCCCCCTGGGTAGAGTGCCATGGCATCACAGCTCATAGCATCCTCCAACTCCTGGGCTCAAAGGAGTCTCCTGCCTCCGCCTCCCAAGTAGCTGGGACCACAGGCACCCGCCACAACACCCAGCCATTTTTTGGTTGCAGCCATCATTGTTGTTTGGTGGGCCCAGGCTGGGGATTCCAACCTGCCACTTTAGGTGTACGTGGCTGGCGCCTTAGCCGATTGAGCCACAGGCGCCGAACCCAAATGTCCAACATTTAAAAATTGTCTACAGTAGCAACAGAACTTCTCTGCCACTAACAACTCCCCGTCACAGTAGGATGCTATCTTTTCTCCCTGTGCTTTTGTTTTGGGGATTTTTGTACCTGTTTGTTGTTGGTTATTTTTATAGATTGTTATTCAGTCCTCTTGCAATTGCTATAAACATGTCATCTCTGATATGGGAAAAATAGATTTGTATACCCATTAAAATAAATTTGCTAATTATTAATTATCCACATTTTGTTCTGTAAATAAATACATACAACTTTTCTAAGATTTTTCCATTCCTTGCCTGTTTCCTGTGTCACCTTCTATTATACCCTTATACAGACAGTTCTCTTTATATCATTGGAGGCACCTGTGGATTTTTGTCCTTTGAGCGCCTCATTCCTCCCCTGGATTAATCACATGTTCTCAATCTGTCTCTTTTTGCTCAAATATTATTTTATCAGCGTGGGTTCCCCTGTCCACCCATGGTAAAATAGCCTTTCCCCCATTAACATAATGTTCTCTTATTTTATACTTTTCCATAATAGTAATTCCTAACTCAAATTATATTGTGTTGCTCTTTATTTACTAGTTGTTTATCAGGTTCTCTGAAGGACTTACTTTGTTGTATTTTCCTATGTCCACCCACCATACGCTAAAATTATGACCTAATAGTATTAGGCATTCAGGGAATGAATATTCCATTCAAGGGTTTTTCATCAACAAGTTGCCTACTGCAGTTAACCTTCAAACACAGGTTTTTGCATCTAGCATTTCCCTTCCTATAGTCTGCTTTCTACTCTGCAGTCAGTTCAATCATTTTGTCAATAATAAAGTTTATTGTTTCTCATCTAATTTTCCATCTGCACAAAGTGGTTAAAGTGCTTAACTGGTCTCCTGTGGCTGAGTCCTTAAGACGTTCAAAGGTTCTACACAGATAGATCCCCGCTTACTTCAACTCACTTACTTCCACATGCTTTCACTCTTTAATTCTTTTTGCTTGAACAGTTATCTTTCAGCTTCTGCAATGGTTTCTATGCCTCCTCAACACAGGCCTTCCATCCAAGAGAGTTTCTTACACTAGAAAGATGCTTTCTTTCATACTACACACGTCTTTCTCTTAGATAGCAACACCACTTCAGTCTCTTTGAAGCTAATATCTTCAAACCTGAGAAAAGTCTTTCTCAGTATGCTTCTAGACCACCAAAAATTCTTCTCCTTTGTGAAGTTATCACAGTTGCAGTTCTGCATGTCTGTGTGTGTACACACAAGTGAATGACTTCACAAATGCCTTTTTCATCCGTTAATCTGTAAACCTCACAAGGGTAGGTATTTGGATTGTCCTTAAGCGTGTATCATGGTGATACAGGGCAGGTGGTACCCTGGCTCTGGCTGCATCTATCCACCTGAGACGACCTGCCTCATGGTCTGGGTCACTACCCTGCGGCATGTTGATGTGGCTTGAGGTGGGAGGCAAAGGCTGGAGAACCAAGTGCCAAGGAGAGGGGCAAGCACAGCCAAAGTGTACAGATCACCAGGAGGTTGAGGAAGACCACTGCTGCTGTGCTGCCCATGCCACCTCTTCTTTCCCCTTCTTTCAAAGTACAGTACACCAGTGTGCCCTTCATGGCACACACACTAATTCTGAAGCTTAGAATGACCACAATGCAGAGTTCCCCCTTTAGGGTTAGACAGGGAACCCCCCCATTTCTTAAGCATGAGCAATTTCAAGAAGGGAATGCCCTGACACTCACCTTGCCCAAAGCCGAAGGGACTATACCCATTCATTAATGTGCTCATTCACTTTGAAAAACTTTTCTTCCACTTATTATGTCCTGGCCAAGTGTAATTCTCAAGACTATATATATCCCTAGACAAAGGATCCAGGCAGAGATTTTCCAGCTTGAGTCTTTCCCTCTCCCAGAAGCTCTGGTGCTTTTTCAGTATTCTTTTCTGTATAATAAATCTTATCTTACCACTAATCTGTGGTCTGTGGGTTCATTTTTCAAATCCCAGAAACCAAGGACCTACTGAAGAAAGAAGTTTTGGTAATGATGGTTTCCTGACACAATGCCTAAGCACACAATCAATAGTAACTCACAATTAGTTTTAAAGTGAAGGAAATATGTGTTGAATGAATAAATTATATCCTGGTTCTTAAAACATCCATTGTGCTGCAAAGGAAAAAATTGGTAAGCTAGTATCTTGGTTCTAACTTTAGTTTTAAATGAGAAATAAGAACACGAGTAACAAAACACACTGAGAAGACACATTAACTTTCTCTTTATGCTACACACACACACACACATATACATATTCCTTTTCTGTTGTATATTTTCCAATCCATTCAATCTTTTCAGTAAGATTATAGAGATATTTTATTAACATATAATATTCCTGATGGCTGGAGATAGTTTTGGAGAGGGATCAGTCTTGTTAGCAATGTTGAAGATTCCTAAGGAAATGGCTTCAAAATAAATCATAAACAAACATAGATAAACATCCTCAGGAGCAGAAAGTATAAACTATAAAGTCAAATTCATGTTGTCTTAGTATATACAATGAGAGGTTGAAATGGTCCACTAAAATGTAAAAAGAAAAAAACTAATTACCTTATCGCTTCAATGGCCATATCATAGGAATAATTTATAAAAGGCAAAGGCAAAAGAATAGTAGGGGAAAAGTGCAAAGCAAATAATATCTCAAATGTATCAATGATTTGACTATTTAATATGTATATGTGCATACATATGTGTGTATATATATTAATGTATAAATAATGTAAATTATTAAAATGCTCATTGTGGCATCATTATTAATATTTTGATCTTCATGGCTTAGGACAGTTTTGGAAATAAACTACATTACCAGCAACTTCCAAAATCACCAGCCAATCACTCTCACAAGTTTGTTCTTAATATTTATAGACAAGATATTTAATATGGTTGCCAGCTTTTTAACCACCAATTCAGGAATAGGACAATATGAAATACAGTCAAATGAACCAAATACTATGTGTGTCCACTCACTGTGGGATTGCTGTGCACTACCCTAATGATCGGTGATGTTGAGCACTTTTCATGTTCCAATTCTTCATCTCATGTCATCTTTGAAGAAACACCTTTTCCATCCTTTGCCCATTTCTCGTATTTCAATCGTGTTGTTTTTCTGCTATTGGTTATGTGAGTTCTTGGTAAATTTTGGCTATTAACTCCATGAGACATACAATTTATAAATATTTTTACTCTGTTGATTGTTCCTTTGCTGGGCAGAAACCTTTTAGTTTTATGTAATCCCATTCATTTATTTTTGCTTTCATAGCCTGAGATTCTTGCATGACACCCAAAATATTATTGCCAAATCCAAGGTAGAGGACCTTTTCTCTTATATCTTATTTTAGACGTCTTATGGCTTTTAGGTCTTACATTTAGGTCTTTTATCTCTTTTGATTTGATTTTTGTATATGGTATAATGTTTAATTTTATTCTTTTGCATGTGGATATCAAGTTTTCTCAGCAGCATTTCTTGGAGATATTATTTTTTTCCCTGTTATGTTCTATTGATGGCCTAATCAGATTTAGTCAACTATATATATTTATGTTTATATTTGGGATCTCTATTGTATCATATTTATAATTCTATGCCAGTACAATATTATTTTGCTTACTATACTTTTTTAATATGCTTAAATCTAAAAGTGAAAGATCTGTGACTTCTTTTCTTAGAATTACTTTGCATATTCAAAGTCTTTTAGAATTTTTTGTATATTACAGTAAAGAAAGCCAGGGGAATGTGTGTATTGTCTTAGGAAGTATCCACATTTAATATTATTTTCATACTAAGTGAGTCTTCAATTCCTTTCATTGATATTATATAGTTTCTGTATGTAAGTCTTTCATTCTACTATAGATTAAATTTATTACTATTCTTATATACCTTAATTTTTATTATGATATTGTAAACGGGCTTCTTTCCTTCTTTATTATTTATATAGGTTGTTGTTTACATAGAAATGTATTGATTCTTTTATCTTGAAATTTTATCCTACAACTTTGCTGAAACCATATATAATTAATGAAAGTCATTTCCAGTTGACCTCACAATCCCATTACTAGGTATCTGCATAGAAGAACAAAAATCGTTTTAGTTCATTTACACCAGAATGTTTACTACAGCGCAATTCATAATTGCCAAGACATGGAAGCAACCAAAATATCTATCAACTCATGAATGGATTAACAAATTGTTATATATATACCATGGAGTATTATTCAGCCATAGAAAAAATGGAGACTTCATATCTCTTATGTTTACCTACATGGTTGGAGCACATTCTTCTTACTAAAGTATCTCAAGAATGGGAAAAAAATATCTAATGTACTCAATAATAATATGAAACAAAAAGTATAAATACTTATATACTCATATGAATGATAAAACACAAATATAGTCTACAAAGGGTGGGGGCTGAAGAGGAAGGAGAAGGGGACAGGGGAGGGTGATTGATGAGAGGAGTGAGGGCATTTGGTAGGATCTCACCTAATGCGTGCAATGCGAGTATTTCAGCTTCCCCTCCTCTTCGCAGGTCAAGAGCTCTCCTACAAGATGAACTTTACCTTTGAATAAGCCTTAAATTTTTTTCCTCATATTAATTTGAAGGAGAAAAAAAAGGATTCAAACTGTACATAGCACACCTCCTGGGGGTGGAACACAATTATAAGAGGGATTTGCCTAACAAATACAATCAGTGTAACTTAATACTTTGCATCCTCAAGGAACCCCAAATAATCATAATAAAAAAAGATTCAAATAGTGTTTCCCCTGTCTGCCTCCTCCCCAGATTTATAACCATGAATTTCCATGTTATGTCTTAAAATATTCCTTTACTAAAACAGCCAAATCTAAGTGCAGAAAAAAAAAAAAAACAGTTGTGTGTGTATGTGTCTGTGTGTAGAAGTAGAAATTTTCCACACTTAGAATAATATAATCTGTAGACAGAGATGATTTCACTCTTTTTTTTCATTTTTATACCTTTTATTTTTTTTTTTTCTTGTCTAATTGCTCCTTTGTTTTTTTCAGGTTAACATGAGGTACATACAATTTGATTACATTGTTTGTGTTCGTTAGGTAAAGTCCGACTTGCACTGAGTCCTTCGCCCCAGAAAGTGTGTCTTTTACCCATTTATTGTACCTGTTAGATGGAAACTTACTGAACCTCTTCTGCTCCTTCCCCACCTTCTTGAATTTAATTGTGTTTTTCTCTTCTGCGTGTCTTTTCTCTTGTCAATCTACCTCTTTCAACATAGTACTGATTATATGGGATACTTGCTTTTCCAGTTTTTAGATAATTTACTTAGAGACTGTTTTCCAATCTGGGTAAACATAAAAGATGCGAAGTATCTTTTTATGGCTAACTAGTATTCCACGGTATATATAAACCACAGATTATTAATCCATTCATGAATTGTTGGGCAACTGGGTTGTTTCCACATCTTTATGATTGTGAATTGAGCTGCTATAAACATTTAAGTGCAAATACACTCTTAAAAAATCCAAGGGACTCAACAAGAATACTCCTGGAAGTGATCAAGTAAAACAGTAAAGCCTGAGGATATAAAATGGATGTTTACAAACCGGTAGCCTTTAGAGATGCCAACAATAGTCAAACTGAGAATCAGATCAAAGACACAATACCTTTCACAGTAGCTTCAAAGAAAATGAAATATCTTGGAATATACTTAACAAGGGATGTGAAGGACCTCTAAAAGAGAGAACTATGAAACCCTGAGGAAAGAAATACCAGAAAATGTTAACAAATAGAAGAACATACCATGGTCAAGGCTGGGAAGAATCAACGTTGTTAAAATGTCTATACTACTCATAGTGATCTACAGATTCAGTACAATGGCCCTTAATGTAACACTATACTTTGAAGAACTAGATTGCTCTTATAATACTACTTTGAATACAAGTGGCATGAGTGGGTATCTGCTTTGTACCAGATCTTAGAGCAAAAGTCTTTGGTTTTTCCCCATTGACTATGTAAGCTGTGAATTTTCATAAATGGTTTTAATTGTACTGAGGAAATTTCCTTCTATAGTTAATTTGTTAAGAGTTTTTAATGAACAAAATTAACTATAAAAGGAAATTTACAAGAAACCCACTTTGGCTTTAGAGACACACATAGACTGAAAGTGAATTGAGGGAACAAGTTATTTCATGTCAGGAAACCAAGAGATAGCAGGGGTAAAACTAAGAGTTGTGTATGTGGGGAAAAAAATCAATCACCATCTTTTGGCTAACCTGAAAAAAAAAAAGAAAAGACTTCATTAATAAAAATGAGAAATGAAATTAGAGACATTACAGCAGATGCCTTAAAAATTAAAATGAGTATAAGGGGCTATTGGGATCAATTATACGGGAATAAATTGGATAACCTAGGAGAAATGAATAAATTTCTAGAAAAATTTATCAAAGTTAGTTTTTTTTTTTTAAGAAAATCTACTAAAAAAAAAAAAAGAAAATTTACTAAGTTGAATCAGAAATAAATGAAAGGCCGTACCAGATAAATAACAAATACAGAGAATGCAGTTGTAATTCTCCCCTCCCATCAATGTAAAGCCTAGAATGGAATGGATTGACTAATTCTACCAAACATTCAAAATAGAATTAACATTCATAGTTTTTAAATTCTCTCCAAAATAGAACTGGAGAGAATATTTCCAAACATTTTATGAGACCAGCTTACCAAAAGCAAAGCTCTCACAAGAAAAAACAAACAAACAAATAAAAAACCTTTAAGCCTATACCTCTGGTAAACATTAAAGTAAAAAATCTTCATTGAATATTGGCAAATTAAATTAAGCAGTTCATTGAAAATATTATGCACCAAAGCAAAGTGAAATTTGCCCCTGACAATCAAGAAAGGTCTAAGATACATAAAGCCATAAATATGATACCTCACATGAACAGAATAAAGGATAATAAATGCATGATCTTTTTAATAGATGCAAAAAAAGAATTTGGCCAAAGTGGGTTTCATATAAACAGTAAAGAGTTAGATCTTCTTTGTTCGGGGGTTTTGTTGTTGTTTTTAATCCATTTACCGCTCTATGTTTGTTGTCCAGAGAATTCAATCCATTTTCATTCAAGGTTCATACAGATAGGTAGGGACCTACTACTGCCCTTGCTTTAATTGTTTTTAATTTGTTTTGTAGATATTTTGTTTCTTTTTTCCTCTCTTGTCTACTTTGGTGATATTGCGATTTCCCTAATGATAAGCTTTAACTAGGGAAAGATTTGAAATTTTTTTTTTTTTTTGAGACAGAGCCTCAAGCTGTCCCCCTGGGTAGAGTGCCATGGCATCACAGCTTACAGGAACCTCCAACTCCTGGGCTCAAGCGTTGTCTCCTGCCTCCGCCTCCCAAGTAGCTGGGACCACAGGCGCCTGCCATAATGCCTGGCTATTTTTTGGTTGCAGCCATCATTATTGTTTGGTGGCCAGGGCTGGATTTGAACCCACCACCTTAGATGTATGTGATGAGTGACTTAGCCACTTGAGCCACAGGCACCAAGCCAAGATTTGAATTTTTTATCAGCTGTTTATTTTGCATTGTTGTTATCATGAGGCTTACATAAAACATCTTATATTTATAAATGTCTACTTTAAGGTAATTGCAATTTAACCTTAATTGCATATGAAATTCTAGACCACACCTTCTTCCATAAAATTAATATTATTGATGACACATTTTATATATAATGTATTCCTTAAAAAGTTATTAAGTTATTTTGACTATTGATGTACATTTACCTTGAAGTTTTGTGTTTTCATATGTCTTTTTTTTTTTTTTTTTGCTGTTTTTGGCCAGGCCTGGGTTAGAACCCACCACCTCTGGTGTATGGTGCTGGCTCCCTACTCCTTTGAGCCATAGGTACTGCCCATATATGTTGTCATATTCCTTATTGGACTTCTTTTATCTCTACTTGAAGAATTCCCTTAAGCATTTATATTTGAAGGCAGGTGTTATGGTGAATTCTCTCAGCTTTGCTTATTTGGAAAATACTTCATATTTCATTCATTTCTGAAAGATAAATGTAATGGTGATAGTATTCATGGTTGACGGTTGACTTTTTTTTTTTCTTTTAATGCTTTGAACATAGCATTTTATTCTCTCCAGAATTCTGGACTTACATAATTTACAATGATACACTCAGTTTTCCTCCCTCTCAGAAAATATAAATACCATCTTTATAGATAATTAACCACATTCTCTAGAGAATGCTCTTGGTAGTCTAAGAAGGATTCTCTTGTAAGTACCATGCCACTTTTTTTGTTGTTTGTTGCTACTTTCAACATTTTTTCTTTGTCTTTGATTTTTGATAACTTAATTATAATATCCCTCTGTGAGGACCTGGATTTACTCTATTTGGAGACTTATAAATTTCATGGTTCTTTTTGTCATTATCACTCCCAAGACTTAGGAGGATTTTAGCTATTATTTTATTAAATAAGCTTTCTGTCCCTTCCTCAGTCCCTGTTCCTACCAGAAGGACAGAGCTGATATGTCCTATAAACTTTCTTTACTATTTTAGATTGTTTTCTCCTTGATGTTATTTCAAAGGCCTGTAATGCCTTCATATGCCTCAGTAGCCACAGTGCAAGAGTTTGTGGTGGCAGTGGTTGCAGCAGGAGCTATTAGCTATGAGGCCAGGAACTTTTAGGTCATTCTGGTCTCATTTAGTTTTCTTTTTCATTTCTTTTCTTTTCTTTTTTTTAATAAGACAGAGTCTCACTTTGTCACCCTCAGTAGAGTGCTTTGGAGTCACAGGTCACAGCAACCTCAAACTCTTGGGCTTATAGCAATTCTCTTCCCTCCAAGTACCTGGGACTATAGGCACCTGCCACAATGCCTGGCTATTTTTGGTTGTACTTCTCAGTGTTGTTTGGCAGCCCCAGGCTGGACTTGAACCCATCAGCTATGTTATATGTGGCTGGCTCTCTAGCCACTGCGCTACAGGTGCTGAGCCTTCTCATTTATTTTTCACAGTGAAGACAGAGTCTCAGCTGAAGGGATGCACCTGGGCATTAGGTATAACATGGCCCACCAGTAGCTTCAATAATGCTGGGTTCCGTGTCATGAGTATCCAGTGTCAGTGGTGTCATGGTCTTGAACTCAGGGTAACATGGACGTACAATAGCACCTAGGAACTGAGGTACGGTGCCTCTCTCTGAAGCATGGGTGCATGGAGATTCCCACATAGCCGTGGTCTGAGCTCGGGCCCAGAGGGGAAAGTTGTAACCTGACTTTTATGTTGGATTCTAAGCATTGGCATGACACTGAGGAAGGGGTACTCTGGAGATTCATGTTTCTGGGAGCAGGAAGCAACTACAATTAAGGTCTAGGGCACACTGCCAGCTTGGCTAGTGGGCAGTGAGGGACAGGGCACTATGCATAGATGATTCTTCACCTTGGAATAGGTTGATGAGCCATAACCTGGGTTCTATTGGGGTGTGTACAACAGCAGCAATGTGGGAACAGTGTGGCTCATTCTCAAGGTGTCTGGGAGCAGCACAGCAATGACTTTACTCTGGGGAAGCAGAGTCTCTGAGTAGCTCAGATTCTACAGAGATAGTTTAGTTTCCTGGGCGCAGCGCACTGTCGCTATTCAGCCCAGAGGGCAAGTTGGCTCATCTCAGCCAAGGCTCTGCTCTGTTTTCTTGGGATACAAGGTGCCAATGAGTTTGGCCCTGAAAGACACAACTGCTCAGCTTGGCCATGGTTCTGTTTCTTTGGGTGATAGGCATGATGTAAGCAGACTGGAATTTGTATCAGTGAAAAGCAATTTTGTAACTTGACACATCACCAAAATACTGATGATTTATGCATTTAGAGCTGATGCCCTGTTACTCCTACACATTGTTCTCCTCTAAGACAATGCATTATTCTTCCCTGGGAACTTGTAGTAAATGCAGAACTTTAGAACCATTCCAGAGTTATTAAGTCAGAATCCACATTTAACAAGGTTTTGGGCTGATTTGTATGCATATTAAATTTTCAGAGGAAGAGATCTTAAAGGTGAATGATAAATAGCAAGCGCTCTACATAAACCTCAAGTTTATGAGAATAAGAGATCAGAAAGATTCTGGCATTATAAAGAAGAAAAAGGAGGGTTTCACAAACAGAAAGTTCAGAAAAGAAAAGCCATAAAACAATGCTGGATTTACATGATTTATAAAATATTCGTACTCAATTTTTCTACCCTTCAGGAAATATAAATACCATCTTCTCAGATAATCAAACTACAAATCCAAGATTAACTGTTAATCATTCTTTTTTCTTCACACACTAAATCGAATCTGTCAACAAGTACTGCTATATCCGCCCTTCAATTATATTCTTCTCTTCATTTTCTCTAATACTGAATACACCATTGGTCACACACATCTGACATAAAAATTGACATTTATATCCCATTGTAATCAGACTCAAAAATTCCTGGTTACCTATAAAACTCTGCTACACCAATTTTCACCTTCAGCATTCCCCTACAAACAAGATAAGAAGAGATATACAGGTCAAAATCCAGTGAAAGGAACTTTTCCATAGATTTCCTGATAGGAGAAAAAGATAAAATAAGACATGATTTTTATGCCAACCCATTGCAGCAATAGGGAATTCAGAAAATAATTAATTGCAGATCGGTTCTTAGAATACAGTTTTAGTAAATTAGTAGATATTTCATAGATTTTCACTAAATGAATACATGAAATTTCTGGGGAGGGAGCATTGTAGGTCTTAGAATATATCACACACAGGGAATTGCATAATTGTTTCTGAAAAACATTCAGAACAACAGAGAGCTCTCTGGATCATGCATAGCAAATGCATGCATTTTATCCTGAAGATATTTGGAAACCGTCACAGTTTTCTCTTATCAAAGATTTCCTTGGTTTTGTGCTGCATTTTTCTCCCATGTGATGGATCATTCCCTTGCTGTACTGGAGGGAAGAGGCATAGATAAGGCACTGTTTAGCTGCAGCTTAAAGTAAGTGCTAGCAAGAGGGAATATAGAGAAAAGTGGTTAAAATAAAATCAAGGAAATAACATTTATAGGAATTATAAATCCGGATGTGTCATTGGGGATGATTCTCAAATTTACAGCTTCTGCAACTTGGGAAAATGGTGTCAAATTTCACTGAGACCAGAATGGTGAATATAGACCTCTTTAACAGATAAGTAAGAAGGAGAAATTAAATGTCCATCACCACCACCAGTATCATGCAAAACCACTTTCAAAAACAAGATTAAAAATTGTCATGAATAGTGGTGTTGCTATAATTATGTGTATGTATTTAGCCTGAATTACATTCTGTATAGAAAGTACAAAATACTATACTAACAATTCTAGAGACATAATACACGCTTGACACAATATTAAGTGCATTATATGTTTTATCTCTTTTAAACCTTTAAACAATCCTATAAAGTATGTTCTGATATAATTTTGATTTTTATCTAAGGAATTCATAATAATTAAATAATTCTATTACGTAGACATTCTGACATCCCTTACATATTTGAAAATATACCTACTCTTTGACCAAGCAATTCTACTTTTATACATACTGAATTCAGAGAAATGATATCTGTCAATAAAATTTTGTACATTAATAAAGCTAAGGTCTTTAGCTTTATTCATAATAGAAAGCAACCCCAAATATATTAATAGTATGAATAAATAATTTGTCGTGTCTTTATCAAATATAGCATACAATAAATGAATGATATTTGTTACATGAAACAGGGAAAAAAAATCTCAAAATAATATTTTAAGTATTAAACCAGTTGCAAAATAATACATTATTTTATTTCATTTATATGGATATGAAAATAAGCAGTATTGATTGGTAGTAGAAATAAAATGTTGGTAGTAGAAATAAAATGTTGCTTTTTCCTAAGGAGTAGCTGAAAGAATCACTAAGAAATTTTCTGTGGTGATAGAATACAAATTGTTCTATAAATTTTGATTGGAGTATTGTAATATTTTTGCCAAAAGGATTCAAACCACATTCACCAGTGGAGTTTGCTATGTATTCAATCAAGATTCAATCATGATGAAATTCAAAACCAAAATAGACCAAAAGCAAGTCTTGAGATCAAAGTCATAACAAAAAGTCTCTCATCAAAGAAAAGGCAAGGACACACAGGCTTTCCTGCAGAGCTCTGCCAAACATTTAGAGAAGCTCTAGTACCAATATTACCCAAACTATTCCAAATAATCTAGCATCTTGAGGTTTTCAAACATGGTTTATTTATTCTTGTAACTGACTGAATCTTCATACTGGGAAAAATTGATGTATTTCTCTCCTTTATGTAGGTATAAAACAAGACTATTCAGTAGGAAGTCGAGTTTGTTAGTAGAAAGAATAAACTCTTGGGGCGGCTCCTGTGGCTCAAAGGGGTAGGGTGCCGGCCCCATATGCCAGAGGTGGCAGGTTCAAACCCAGCCCTGGCCAAAAAACTGCAAAAAAAAAGAAAGAAAAGAATAAACTCTTGACTTCAGGCTCAATTCAATCCTCTGCATTTAGCAACATCCTGCCCTGGGCAAGCCACTTTTGCCTTAGTTTACTAATGTCATAAAGGGCAAGTGTTAGAGATATTCTAAAAGTATAAAATAAAATAAGTTAATAGATGCAAAATATTTGAAATAGTGGCACAGAATAAGTTTTAGTTAATTTATACTGGTTATTTTTGTTTCTATTTCTGGAAAAATGGAATCTGGAATGACCCCAATTCAATAAAAAAGTCTTTTGTGGTTCTATTTTATGGGTGAATATCAAATTTTCAAGGAAGTAATCTCCCTACTGGGTAGTTTCAAAAAGTACACAATCAGGACAAATGCCCAACATATTTTAGAAAGCTAAATGTAACATCTTTTCTAAACCAAATACTATGCAAATGCAAACAGGTTGTAATAGGCCATTTATCTCATATGCACATATATATACACATACACATGTGTGTGTCTGTATGTATACATACATAGTATTATTGTAAGAATGATTATAATTTCACATCATGATCAGTTGAGTTTACCTCAAAAATCTATCAGTGTAATAATCTCTCATATAATGGGCTATAAATACATAATGTGATTTTTCTAACACGTCTCTGTGGTACAAACTCTCCAAAAATCAAGCATAGAAGGGAATTTCTTTGTTAAGTTAATTCTATTATACAACTTAGGATATAGGTATACAACATATCCATTGAAGAAATCTAAATACATAGCCTAATCATTTATAAATAACTCAATTTTATTTCTAAGTATTGCCTTATATTTTATTGTATACAACTGGTATGAATAGTGAATGTTCTGAGCATTTTTTGAAGCAAAATACATAAATATGGCTAAAATCATTTACCATATTTTGGAAATTCTGGAAAGTATCATAAAACAATGAAAAGAAAAGAATTCTAAGGATTAGAAGATAAGATTTGCCTTAGATGACTTTGATATGATCAGTAATTATAAAATATTAGAAAACACAAGAGAGTTCTCCATAGATAAGTAATACAAGATTATCTTATAAAATTCAAAATATTTCTTCTACACCTGCAATAGCCAAACAGAAACTATTAAAGTAAGAAATCCACTGAAATAACAATTTGAAGTATAGAATTTATATGAAACATCTTAAAATACACAATATTTTTACACTGAAAATATTCAAACTCTATAAATGGTATCTGAATAATTGGAGATATAGGTCTTAATAATGTTAAACAAAAGAATTGTGCAAATTTCTTTAGATGATATTCAAAGGAGATAAATGTTAAATTCAGTATTCTGAAGTAAAGCATAGTTGCTACTATCCTGTAAACAACAAATGATGACTCAGGCTATTTCAACTGACTCTTAGTATGTGATGGTCACAAAACTACATCTCTGTTACTATAATAAAAAAAAAATAGAATGAGTAAAATAAAATATTGAACTCAGTTTCTTAAATATTTTTAAGTGTTACTTTAAGCATCAATGAAAAACGCACTCTTTATTAGGTTGGCTTTGACTTTCTAAGTCATAAATATTTGTAGTTTCTAGATTTTAAACAGCTGGCATACAGTGTGTTCAACAAGCATGATGAACTTAAATATCATAAAAACATTTATTATAAACTATATAAAATACAGATATTATAAAACTATATATAATACAAATATATAAAACTATATATAATACAAACTATATATAATACAGATATTAGCGCAAACTGATATATTATTGTCAGCTTTGCATTATTATTTATTTTCTGATAAAAATATTTAAGCAACATTATCTTAAAGAGTTAGGAGACCATAAAAAATTCACTTAAAAATGTTACAGTTGAAAGTTTCCCTACTCTATGATTGATAAACCTATAAGTCTATACATCAATGAAATAACAAAAATTAGTAAAACCAAACACAACAAAGAGACCAATTATATACCAATTTGTAGAAGGTCCAAGATTAAAATGAGATGAATGAAGTACTTATCTCAGGCATAAAATTCAGGGTCCACCAAAGAAATTAGTCATCAAAGGCAAATAATATTTTATAATTTAAAAATGAACATTAATGCAAAAATTTATGATAAAATATAACCATTTAAATAGACCAATATGATCACTGACAGTTGTGCTAGTGGGGTGAAAGTGTGTGCTCTAGAACAAAAATAAGAGAAAAAGAATTCTCTCCTTATACATTCTTCCAGTGGAGAATATTCTCTTAATATGAAATTGATAAAATACTAGATATGTCAAATTTTTTTTCTAAAAACAATAATATGTACAAAGGAAATAACAAATTTACCAGGAGGCATAACGTATTACCCACTTAAACAATCATGATTACTTTGTTTTACAGAGATACAGTTTTTCCCACTTTTTTTTCCACAAAACTTGTTAAAAATATGGGACAGTGCCTGTGGCTCAAAGGAGTGGGGTTCTGTCCCCATATGCCAGAGGTGGTGGGTTCAAATCCAGCCCTGGTCAAAAGCCACAAAAAAAAAAAATATATATATATATATATATATATATACCATAGTTTTATGCTCTGTGCGAGGGACACACCTCCTACCTGGACTCTACTTAACAAACACAAACAATGTAACCTAATAATCCGTACCCTCATATGAATTTGAAAAAAATTATATTGGTAGTAGAATATCACATATGATACTAAATATTATGAAATATAGTAAAATAAGCAAAATGTTCTTGTTTTGTTTTTTTACTTTTTGATTGTGCATCAAATGTAGCCTATCAAGAACAAATGTGCGAGATTAGAAGGTATTGTTAGTATTAAGGACGAAGTCATCACAATAAAATAAAACTTAATTGCCTTTATTGAAACAACACCAATAACAAAATCCAGATACATTCTAAGTTATCAAATACTGAATTATAAAAATACTATATTGACATTCAAAATCCTTGTGGCCCTAACAGTTAAAGTGAAACAAATACGTCAGATATTTATAAGCATGTACATATAATTACACCCACAAATGATGTTAATGCTTAATCCGTGCCTGGCTCAATTCATAATGTACAAAAATGTTACATATGTGATTCAAATATGACTTTCTTTAGATGATACAAATGTATATACCCTTTCAATGAATTTAATAAGAAGTTGGTGTATTATATTGTATTTTCTAAAACCTGCATTAAAAATACATATGGGAGGCTTGGCGCCTGTGGCTCAATCGGCTAAGGCACCAGCCACGTACACCTGAGGTGGCGGGTTTGAATCCCCAGCCCGGGCCCGCCAGACAACAATGATGGCTGCAACCAAAAAATGGCCGGGCGTTGTGGCGGGCACCTGTGGTCCCAGCTACTTGGGAGGTGGAGGCAGGAGACTCGTTTGAGCCCAGGAGTTGGAAGTTGCTATGAGCTGTGATGCCATGGCACCCTAACCAGGGGGATAGCTTGAGGCTCTGTCTCAAAAAAAAAAAAATACATATGGGGTATCCACTGGGTATGAGGCATAAGTTCAGTCAATGAACGTCACACACAAAGAAGTTTGACAAATATAAAAAAGATACATTATGAAATAACATCATGCTTAATTTAAAAGTATCTGGTTGCAATTAGGCAAATTTTTATGCAATATCGCTGTACAAGCTGATATTTTGAATCAAATAGTAGACATTACTAAAGCTGCACAGTCAGAAAATACAACTATATGTAAAGGTGTAAGTTTAATAGGAGGCCTTTTGGTTGCAAGTA
>CAUYQV010137364.1:0-21474 GCA_963574575.1 Galagoides demidoff
CGAGCGCCTGTAATCCTAGCGGCTTCGGAGGCTGAGGCAGCAGGATGCCTACAAGCCAGAGTCTGAGGTTGCAGTGAGCTACGATGCCATTGCACTCTGCTCAGGGCAAAGGGTAGAACTCTGTCTCGACAAAAAAAAAAATAAGGCAAAAAGTTTATAGAACTTAATGTGCATACCTTAAAGACTGACAATTTAGTTTTTCTTTATTTTAAATTAATGTGAGGGTACAAATTTTTAGATTACATTGTTCCCACTTCCAAGGTAAAGTTCAAGTTGTAGTTGAGCCCTTCACCTAGCGGAAATGCTAAACACCTTCACATTGTATACGTTAGGTGAGATCATGCCAACTGCCCTCCCTTCTCCCTCCATCAATCTCTCTCTACCTTCCCCCTTTGCTAGACCGTATTTGCCTGTTATCTTTTGCATGGATGTGCAATTGTTTATATATCGGTTTCATATTAGTATTGAGTACTTTGGATAATTTGTTTTCCATTCTTGAGATACTTTACTATGAAAGATATGTTTCAACTCCACCCAAGTAAACATAAAAGATATAAAGTCTTCAACTTTTCTTATGGGTGAATAGTATTCCATGGTATATATATGCCATACAGTTCATTGCTCCATTCAAGGGATGATGGGAATTTAGGTTGCTTCTTTGACTTCGTGATTGTGAATTGAACTGCATTAAACATTCTGGTGAAAATGTTTTTGTTGTAAAATGATCTTTGTTCTTCTGGGTAGATACCTAGTAATGGAATTGCAGGATCAAATGGAAGGTTGACTTTCAGTTCTTTAAAAATTCACCACACTTCTTTCCAAAAAGGTTGTATTAATTTGTAATCCCACCAGCAGCACACAAGTGTTCTTTTTTTCTCTCCACATCTACTCCAGAATCTGCAGTTTGGGGACTTTGTGATGGAGTTAAGTGATATCTCAGAGTGGTTTTTGATTTGCAGTTCTCTGATGACTAGGAATCATGAGCATTTTTTCATGTGTTTATTGGCCATTTGTCTGTCTTCTTCAGAGAAGTTTCTGTTCAAGTCTCTTGGGATCATTTACTCTTTTCTTGCTGATTAATTTG
Organism: Galagoides demidoff; assembly: GCA_963574575.1. Taxonomy (NCBI): domain Eukaryota; kingdom Metazoa; phylum Chordata; class Mammalia; order Primates; family Galagidae; genus Galagoides; species Galagoides demidoff. Next base: position 1,085 of record CAUYQV010137364.1, read on the forward strand.
AGTTCTCTGTAGATTCTAGTTATCAGTCCTTTGTCAGATTCATAACATGCAAAAATCTTCTCCCATTCCAAAGGCTGTATGTTTACCTTCTTTGTTATGATACTCTTAGCTGTGCAGAAGTTTTTTAGCTTGATCAAATCCCACTTATTTATTTTTGGTGTTGCTACCATTGCTAGGGGTATTTTACTCATAAAGTCTTTTCCCAGGTCAGTATCTTCAAGTATTTTCCCCACACTCTTTGACAGAGCTTTTATTGTTTCATTTCTTAAATTTAAATCTTTTCTCCAATGAGAATCAATTTTTGTCAGTGTTGAGAGATGTGGGTCCAGTTTCATCTTCTACATGTGACTAACCAGTTCTCCCAGCACCATTTATTAAATAGGGATTCTTTTCCCCAGTGTATGCTTTGTTTGGTTTATCAAAGATCAAATAAGGATATGCGGCTGGGTTTCTTTGTTCTATTTCATAGATCTCTATCTCTATTCGTGTGTCAGTACCATGCTGTTTTGATCATTACAGACTTATAGTATAACTAAAGTCTGGATGCCTCCAGATTTTTTTCTTTAATTTTATTTCTGATAATTGTATTTTCTATTTGGGTATTTTTCTTGATCCGTATGAAGCAAAGTACTATTTTCTCAAATTCTTCTAAGTATGACATTGGTGCTTTAATGGAGATTGTATTGAATCTGTAGATTGCTTTGGGTAGAATGGACATTTAAATGATGTTGATTTTTCCCACCCACAAGCATGGTATGTTTTCCCATTTATTAACCATCTTTTGCTATTTCTTTTCTCAGGGTTTCATAGTTCTCTTATAGAGATATTTCACATCTTTTTTTAGATGAATTTCCAGGTATTTCATCTTTTTGTGGAGCTACTGTAAAAGGTATAGTCTTTGATTTTATTCTCAGCTTGACTCTTATTGGCATATACAAGAGCTACTGATTTGTGGTTGTTGATTTTATATCCTGAGATATTGCTATATTCCTTGATCAAGTCTAAGAGCTTTGTAGTTGAGTCCCTTGGGGTTTTCAGGTATAAGATCATGAAAAACTGATAATTTTGGAAACAAATGGAAATTTATCCCCAAGGACACTTGTTCTGGGCAGATGCCTCTAACCATCTTCCTTTGGGAATTTCATCTTTTGGGAATTAATGTACCTGTCTTTCTGGACAATTAGGCAACATATTGAATTCCAAAGTGTCTGATTTTTAGGTACTTAATTCTAAGCCAAGCTAATCAACCACATTTGTTAGATGGCTCAAAATGTGCTTTGTTCATATTTTCTGGGTCCATCTTACCCAGAAACCTTTTTGCATGTGCAATTTCTTTTATATGTGTGTTTTGAATAATTTAGAAATATTCCCTCAATTTTTAGGAGTAATTTGCTAGGATTAAAACTCTAGAGGTATGAATAAGTCAAGCTCTGGTAGGTTCCACTGTTTTTCTAATAAGAAAAGAATGATGAAGAAACTCTGAGGAGCACTGAAATAATTTAATTTGTACTCTTCTCTGTAAGACCTTGAATAAATCCTTAGCTACCTGATCCCCACCTTCCTCATATACAAAACAGAGAGTGTAACTCCCAGCACAGAGGAGAGTCAAGAAAATTAAAGAAGGTGGCACCTGTGGCTCAAAGGAGTAGGGTGCTAGCCCCACATGCTGGAGGTGGCAGGTTCAAACCCAGTCCTGACCAAAAAAAAAAAAAAAAAAAGAAAAGAAAATTAAAGGAGGTAAAGAATGAAAGTTACATCTTGTTATATAGATTCAAAGATTCAGAATGACAAAATTGAGAGAGAAGAGATGGTTTTATACAATACAGAAGTCATTTTTCACTGATGATGAGATACATTTCCCAAGTCCCAGCTAAATCCTGGATATTTTATATAATCTGTGTGACATGAGGTGATCTAGGATAAAATTAAACAAATTCCAGGAAAAACTTCTAATCAGGAATGAACAAATGCAAACTACTCATGTGACTACTTCTCTGTGATCAGACAGCACCTATTTGACTTGAGAAAATCTTTATCTGCTGAATCTTAAATTTGATATGAACTACTAAAGTTACTGAGGCGTCTGTAGGTTACTGTAGGTGTCTGAAATTCCTAGATCCTGCTATTTGGGGATACTGAACCCAAATGAGAATTGCATGCATTGAGTATGAGCATGTGTGAGTGTGAGCTGAACTGTCTGCCTCTCTACTCTCCCTCTGTCCTTACATGGAGATGCAGAAGAAAGCAATATTCTCACACGTATCAGCAGAGGAGTTGCCACAGATGACAACAATTTATTCTCAAAGACCCCATAAGTTATGTCAAGTTGGAAAGTCGATGTAAACTAAAAATATTAAAAATAACTGTCTTCACCAAGTAATTAACAAAAATGTGACAAAAATCTAGCCAAATATGGCAGCATCAGCAAGGACAGCTGTTCGTCCAACACCAATACACATCAACCCAGACACTGATCTCTAATCCTGTTCTTCCTTGGAAGAAATCAGGACTGCCTGATGGGTGCTTTATCTCATAATTCTTGGCAGTAAAAAAATCTTGATGTCTTCAGAAAATCTAGAGTTATACCCTTTGAAATACTTAATAGAAGAGCTAAAAGAACATAGTCAAATTTTGACAGTTTGAATAAACCTCAAAATGATAGTTAAGGACAACCAGTTAAACTGAAGGGTTCACAAGCTCATGGTGACAAAAGAAAAACATTGATATAAAATGGAGGGAATAATAATTATAATAAAGATGAATATGATGGATACACCATAGGGTTTTAATGATTTTAGTGAATTGGAAGTACTTATGTATATATGAGCTACATCCAGTGAGTATGTGTCTATGTGTAAGGAATAGGTTTGTGCTGGTTTCTATCTATGGGAGCAAGAACCAACAACTTAGAACTGTGAGTAAACCAGGCAGCCCTGTGAGAAACGGAAACACACCTAGATGTCTAGATTAGAACAACGAGGTAAGGGTGCTGCCCCGGAGGCAGTCTCCATGTTCTCACCTAGTAGCCAAATGGGTTATCAGTAAATTCCAAAAGTAGAATTAGCTACATGCTCTAAGAAGTACCCACCAGAGGAATATAATGTGAACCAGATTTGGAATCTTAAATATTCTAGTGAGTCCATTTTTATTTTTTTCAAAAAAGGAAAATGAATGAGGTGAAGCTAATTTTAACAAGATACTTCATCTATCCCAATATCACTGAAGCATGGCCATTTCTAATTGTGGCACTAGACACATTTCAAAGGGTCCTTGAAATGGCTCATCATGCATGGCTGTGCTGCAAAGAAGCTTTGTCTACATAGACTCATTCATTATTTCTTGAGAGACGAAATCTTCCAGCTGCACCAACATAAGGAAATGCTGATGAGGAGTGTATGTGTGTTGAATAGCCATATGGACCAAGAGGTTCTGCCTAATGGCCATCCTGGTCAGGGCCAGGAGAGCCTGATGGCGTAAAGAATAAAAATGTGTTACTGATAGACACAACCCATGGGTCTAGCCTCCCTGTGAATTGATAGCAGCATGGTTGTCACCCAGATCCTGTAGTACTAGCTTCTCTGGGATAATGCCCCTTTTTCTTAGGGGAAAAGGAATGGTAGTCAGGAGAACACTGAAACCTGGAAAGGCTTGGGGAAAATGCCTTAAGGAGGAAAAATAAAGAAGAGGAAGAAGGAAACTGTTTAAAAACATTAAATCTCTTGCAAATAAATAGTAATGAGAATTCTCTGCACACTACATAAATCTCATATTTAAAATTTATCAGAGTTGAGGACACTTTGACCTCCTCAAGACCTGCTCCCTCCCTGAAGAGAGGGAGGTTGTTATACCTCTCATTAAGTAATGAAAATTACTCAAGCAATTTGGTACAAGATCTACTAGTGAACTGAGTTATGTTGTTTGCCCTTAGGCTATAAACAGACTTTCTCCAAAGACTTGAAAAGAAAGGACAAAGAAGGAGCCTCCCAAGCTCTCTAAAGGTCAGGAAAGGTGAGGAAAGAGCTCTTTAGAGCACCTTTCAGAAAGAGACCTCACAGCGGGGCAGCTGGACTGTACGTAACCCTCACAAGGTTACCTGAAGACTGTGTTAGGCAAGAGTCTGGCCAAGTTTGGAACAGGAGATGATAAGGTACAGCAAACAGGTCTATCACCTGATTGGACCCCTCCCTGGAGAAGGCATGGCAATGAAAGTCAGGCTGGAACACAATGGCTGCAGCTGGCCCCCTTGGTGTGAGTCCTTTGACATGGGGCTCACATCCCTAACTCCTCTCACTCCAAGCCCATCTGTGGTGGGCAGATGGAGGACTGGCTTCACCACGCAGCCACACTAGCCTGTGTGCCCCAATGATTCTGCATCTCCAAAGACATCACTTACTATTCTGACTTTATGTCGTGGTTTCCTTTGTTTAGTTATGATCAAGATATTCACTCCAAAATGCAGCCAATCTCAGCAGCTGGGGCCAAGATGGCTTCTCAATCTGCGATGTGGACTCCAGACTGGGGGTCAAGGCCAGCTCTTCATTCTCATGGAGAAGCCATGAGGCTTCTCAGGCTGCTTCTCAGAAGAGAACACAGGGACCAACACTATGAAAGAAGGGGATTCTTCAACACTTCGTGTTTTCACAGGCAGAGAAAAGTTGTGCTCAATTTTTATGTTTAGATTGTTTTGCTATAATAACCACTCTTAGCTGGGCACAATGGCTCATGCCTATAAACTTAGCACTCTGGGAACCTGAGGCAGGAGGCTCCCTTGAGTTCAAGAGTTCAAGACCAGCCTGAGTAAGAAGGAGACCCAGTCTCTATTAAAAATAATAATAATAAAAAATAGCCATTTTTGTGGCAGGCTGCCTATAGTCCCAGCTACTTGTGACACTTAGGTAGGAGGATTGTGTGAACACAGGAATTATTTGAGGTTGATGTGAGCTATGATACCATGGCATTCTAGCCTGGGCAAAGGAATGAGACTCTGCCTTAAAAATAAATAAATAAATAAATAAATAAAATATATATATATGTGTGTGTGTGTGTGTGTGTGTCAAACTGCTTTTTTCCCTGACTTTCAATTTAGCTAGAGAATAGATAATGTATACTGTTTACAGCATGCATATACATGCACATGTAAGTATACAATGACCTGTGTATAATGTATATATGAATGAAATATACACATGGTAGGCCTAGGAATTTATCTGGAGGATGGGAGGAAGGTTATAAAATCAGAAAAAAATCCATCAACCTAATTGTAAAAGAGTTTCTTTAAATTGCTGACCAAAAAAACACCCCAATGTCCTCTTTGCAGAAGAGTCACACACCTGAGTTAACTCTAATGACTGAATTACTTACCTGGGAGTTTTTTGTTATACCATTTGAGAGCAGTTGGACCATGAATTCAACTTCCTATTGTGACCACATTGCTGGATGAAGATGCCCACATGCTGTTGTGGGCCAGCAGGGGGACTCGCCTTCCTGAAGTGGCTCTTCTCTCCTCCTCCTGGGTAACTGTGAAAACACTGGCTGACAGTTCAGTCACGTACTCTTTGCTTATGTTGTGCAACACGTAGGGCAATTTATCAAGGTAATAGCAAGTCTCCTGAAAGTCTAGAAGGCTGCAATTTATTATCAGAAAAACAAAACCTCAACCATATTTTCTAATGCTAGTGGGGACGAAAGTTTCTCATAATTGGAAACCAAAGAATCCTAAGAAAACAGGTAAGGAGAAAGTCTCCTGTTCTCATAAGGGATTCATTCATTCCCTGACCAATCCCTCTGATCATTGTTTCCAGCTCATAATTGGAAACATGTCAGTGAATATGTCTCACCTTGCTGAGATGGAGCGCCTGGGCTGAATTCTTTTCAGAATCTTTTGTTCTTTTGTTTTCTAAACTTCCTATATAGAATCTAGATTATATGGAAATAAAAGATTTTTAAAGCCTATAACAGCTTTGTAAGTGGGAGGGAGGAAAAGGTAAGGATCAAAACCATCAGAATTCAGAAGCACTACTGTGTTTCCCCCCAAATAAGACACTGTCTTACATTTATTTTTTCTCAAGAAGACACACTAGGGCTTATTTTCAGGTGATGTCTTTTTTTGCAGTTTTTGGCTGGGGCTGGGTTTGAACCCACCACCTCTGACATATGGGGCTGGAGCCCTACTCCTTTGAGCCACAGTCATGGCCAGGGATGTCTTATTTTTATTAAGTATAATACTACAATCTACATTTATTCAAATATAGTTAAGTCATCTTCTTCTAGAACCTGATGGGTGGAGCAAACCTTGTCGATGGGGCTGGCACTAGTGGTGCGTGAACTCCTTTCCCCTAGCCGTTTGCACGTGCGCAATAGGATGCCTGTACCCACAGTTACCTGCACAAGTGCAAGTGGCTTGGAGAAAGGTGCTGTGGCAGATAAAAGGTATTCTAGTCTTCCTTACCACTCTGCGCTGAAATGCAGAGATACACTGCATAGCCATACCCATCACTAGGTCTTATTATTGGGGTAGGGCTTATATTTAACAAATGCATAGCAATCCTGCTCTGGCTTATTTTTTGGGTAGGTCTTATTTTTGGGGAAACATGGTAGTTCCCATTGAAGTTTCTCATTCCCTTTTAGGCAGTGGGAGATGGTAAATCTTCTGGGAGATAGATTGTTGCATAGGCTGATCTATTTACTTAAAAGTTGGGCAAACATAGACTCTGCCTTCAGACTGTCTGCATGTTGATCTTGCTCAGGCAGTCATTCTCTGTGGGACCTTGGGTATATCTTTTAATTTTTCTGTGCTCAAGTTTCCATACAAAAATTGTAAAATACGGTTAAAATGGTGTTTGTCTCACAGGTTGTAATGAGGTTCAAATAAGGTCATACACGTGTCCATTTATAATAGACTATTTGCAGGGTAAAGAAGCTTTAGACTCACTCACAAGTGAAGAAACTGAACAGTATTTTGAGACCCAAACCAAGTTTAGAAACTCAAATTTATAGTAGCACCAATCAATAGACTCATGGAATTTTGTGCAGGGCTCAGCTGCTACAAGACAACAGATGATAGCTTTGGGATAGAGTCAGGTTTTGTGGAAGAGAACACAGTGAAAAATAAGGTGCCATGTGTGTTAAGGATTTGGGGGAAAGGTCAGGTTCAGTAGTAAGCTAAAGGGATGAGGCTAGAAAGAAAATGTGGCTAATTAAGGCCTTCAGAGCAAAGAGAATAGTGAGCTTAAGGTTGGAAGGCTAAAGGTTTGGATTCTACTAGAAGAATTGGGGTTTAGTAGTTCAGAAATCAAATGGTTCAGAGAGATGGTCCACAATTCCTAGGGAGAAATTAGAAACTCCAAAGTAAAGGTGAAGCTGTGTTTTTATATCAACAGACTACAATTCAGGTAAAGATGGAAGTTCAAGGACATAAACAAATCTACTTTTATTGATTTGTTTTGTTTTTGGAGATAAAACATTCAAGTAATCTTTAGGATCTAAAAATAATGATTATAGAATTACTTGATAAATATAAGAAGTACATGAAAATACTCCAGTTTTATAATATAAACATGACTAGAGCATGTGTTTTCAATAGGTATAATATCACTCCCAATTGGTAGAAACTCATTTTTGATGGGAAAAAAATCCTTAGGTATTATAACTACTTGTGGCTCACCTTAGCCCAAGAAAACCTTCCTCCCTAGTATTTAATTTCTCCTGTTGAGTTTTCTTGGATATCACAACAGCAGCACTGACATTGAGTTCATGGGCATTGACCCAAAATGTATGCAGGGTCATGTTACAAAATTATGCAAATAGATGGCTGCAAGGAGGGCTTCCTCCTCATCCACTGGTCCTCCCCAAAGTCATTTCCAAGATGTCACCTGTACCTGTTGGCTGCCATTGGCTGCACTGAGAACATTGTTTCTCATGTGATCTCAGGGATTTCATGTGTGACTTGGGCTTTGTGTATTAAATTTAACCATTTGTGATTTATCATTTAATTCTAAAAATGTTATTCAATTCATCATTAATTATGTCAAGTACTGAAAAAAACTTCATAATAAATTATAGTTTAAAATTATCTTTTCATATCAAGTAAAAATTAAAAGTTAATTTCATCGATCAGGCTGGGATTCTGGGAAGATGGAGGACTGGTAGCAACCCTTAACAGAAGCTCCTGAGCAGAGGAAGAAAAACTGGATGGAATCAGACTCTATGAAGCCAAACATGGGGAGATGAGCCAAGAAAGAAGTTCAGTAAGCTGTAATTCCAAGGAAGAACACTCAAGAAAACAAATTACAGGTACAAAGCCTATTGACTAGAGGACGGGAGATCCCTCCCTCAAGCAGGAGGCCTGCCATAAGCTATCTGTGAATGAGCAGGGAACAAAAGATCTCTCGTTTTACATTGCTGGACAGAGCTGCTAAACTCCAGGTCTCTTTCTCTTTCTCCCACTTATGAACCTAGACACCACCCCACCAGGCATAAAATTAAACAGATATTTTCCCCTACAAGTCCAAACTCCCAGTCCACCCTGTCCCCCTCGCATGGCAGTCTGAAGTTCTACCCTCTGCAGAGCACAGAGTGTTTGGTCTTATCCTGAGAGATCTGGATATAGTGTGGACAGCTAACAGTCAGGATGGAATCTGTGACTAAGGGGGAAGGAAGAGGTAGTGGGAAGAAAGGAACACTCAGCAGGAGGAAGAGCAGTCCCCTGGTTATGACTATGCCTGGCTACTGGTGGTGTTGACCCTCAGTTTGGACTGTGTCTGGTGGGATGGGGTGCAGAAACCCTGGCTCTGACTGCACCCACAGCAGGAGAGTGGTTGCCCCATGTGGACTGAGTTCAGCAGACAGGGCTGGTCCCCAGCCCCTGCTGGGCCAGTGAGCAGAGACTTGCTAGGCATGGACTAAGACCTGAGAACAAGGGCATGGTCTCTTGTTTCCAACAGAACCCTGAAGCAATGGCTTACTAGGTGTGAACCAAGACCTGAGAACTAGGGCATGGTCCCCTGTCTCCAGCTGGGTTGGTAATCAGAGGCTTACTGGGTGAGGACTGAGACCTATGAGCAGAGTGTGGTGACCTGACTCTAACAGAGCCTATGAACAGAGGCTTGCCAGGAAGTGGACTGAGACTAGCAGGAGGGGATGTTGTCCCCTGACTCCAACTGGTCTGGCAAGCAGAGGCTATCTGAGTGTGGACTGAGACTGGAGGGTGGGGCCTAGTGCCTTGACTCCAATAGAGCCTGTGAACAGAGGCTTGCCAGGCAGTGGACTGAGACTGGCAGGCAGGGTCATGGTCCCCTGACTCCAACTGGCCTGGCAAGCAGAGGCTAGCTGGGTGAGGACTGAGACCAGTGGGCAGGGGCGTGACCCCTGGCTCCAATTGGGCCTGTGAGCAGAGAAGTGGACAACAGTGTGGACTAAGTCTGGCAGACCTGGCTTCAGTTGTGCTGTTGGAGACCCTTAAATCCCTTTCTGATGAGCAGGGTTTGCACTGCCTGAGACGATTTAATTGGAACCCATGTCTGGGGCTGTCCACCTGGGGACATTCTGAGGTTGATGTTCAAAGTTTTGCAGTGGTAAAGAACTAAAGGGTGGGGGCTGGGCACTGCAGCTGTTTGTATCTCTTCACAGTAGAGATTTCGACCTAATACTGTGGTTTCTTAGGATAGGGTAGAGGTTGGTTGATATCAAAACAGGGCTAGCTTGCCCTATCTCACCAAGTAGGTCCTCAGAGTCTCTGGTCAAAACTCTGAAAGGGACCTTTGTTATGTTGTAGGATATAAGCCACAATTACAAAGCCTAGTGCTTTGGTAAGGGGCTGTCTCTACTACCTGGGAACCCCAATTCAATCTCACCCTACCAGTTCTAATAACTAAACAGTGGAAAATAAGCATGGTGTAGACTCAACAGGAGAACTCTGGCAACATAAATAACCAGAGTATATCAACTCCCCCCCCCCCCGAAGAAATGATAAAGGAGGTACAACTGAAAATGCCATGCATAGACAAATGGCAGCAATGTCAGAAATTAAATTCAGAATATGAATTGCAAAAAAGATAAAGATAGAAATTAAATTTCAAAGAGTAGTTCTAAAGGTAACTCAAGAAATTAATGAATTCAAAGCCCAAGTCACCAAAGATATGGGCATAATGAGAAAAGAGATAGCAGAGCTCAAGTAAAGGAAAAAGTTAGTTGAGGAGCTCCAAAGTACAGTAGAATCCCTCAGTAATAGAGTTGACCGGGCAGAAGAAAGGATCTCTGAAACTGAAGACAAAGCTTTTGAACATTCCCAAACACTCAAAGAGGCAGACAAATGGAGAGCAAAAACTGATCATTCCCTGAGAGAGCTGTGGGATCACTCTAAAAGATCAAACATTCGTCTTATAGGCATTCCCAAAGGTGAAGAGGATGGCCCAAAAGGTACAGATGCTCTACTCTAAGAGATTTTGGATAATTTCCCAAACATTGCTAGAGATGCAGAACTTCAGATAGCAGGCAGTTTCAGAACCCAAGCAAGACTCAATGCAAATAAAGCACCTCCTAGACACATTGTGATTAACTTAACCAAAGTTAAGACAAAGAAGAAAATTCTGCAAGCAGCCAGACATAAGAAAAGCATCACCTACAAATGGATAAGTATCAGAATGACTGCAGATATCTCAGCTGAAACATTTCAAGCCAGAAAAAGATGGTCATCAACATTTAATCTCCTAAAGCAAAACAACTTCCAGCCCAGGATCCTATATCCAGCTAAACTGAGTTTCATTTGTGATGGAGAAATCAAATACTTTAATGACATAAACATGTTGAAGAAATTTGCCATAACTAAACCAGCTCTCCAGGATATTCTCAGACCCATCCTCCACAGTGATCAATACAATGCTCTACCTCCATAGTAAACTCACCCAGAAATTTTTGAACAAAGCCCAACTTCTACAGTGGTAAAAGGATTAAAATTGTCCACTGAACATCTGAAAATCATGACACCAAAAACATAAGGTGTTTATCAATTCTCTCAATTAATGTGAATATTTTAAATTGTCCTCTAAAGAGGCACAGGCTGGCTGCCTGGATACATAAAGTCAGATCGGATATCTGCTGTATACAAGAATCTCACCTTACCTTAAAGGATAAAATAGACTCAGAGTGAAGGGATGGAGGTGTATAATAGAGGCAAATGGAAACCAGAAAAAAAGCAGAGGTTGCAATTTTAGAAGCATATACAATTGACTTTAAATCAACAAAGATAAGGAAGGTCACTACATATTTGTCAAGGGAAACATCCAACATGAAGAGATTTCAATAATTAACATCTATGCACCCTACCAGAATGCTCCTCAATTCATAAAGCAGACCCTAATGGATACAAACAACTTGATATCCTCCTGAATTGTAATAGTTAGAGATTTTAACATCCCTTTGACAGTTTGGATAGATCCTCCAAGAAGAAACTAAACAAAGAAGTATTAGACTTAAACCTGACCCTAGAACAAATGGACTTTATAGACCTCTACACAACATTTCACCCTAATAAAACTAAATATACACTCTTCTCATCAGCCCATGATCATCCTCCAAAATAGATCATATCCTAGGACACCAGTCTAACCTCATCAAATTTAAAAGTATAGAAACTATTCCTTGTATCTTCTCAGACAACAATGGAATGAAAGTTGAACTCAATAGCAACAGGAATGTTCAAATTCAAACAAAGTCATGGAAACTAAATAATCTTAGGCTGAATGATAGCTGGGTCAAACAAGAGATTAAGAAGGAAATCACCAAATTTTTGGAACAAAATGATAACTAAGACACAAATTATCAAACCTGTGGGATACTGCAAAGGCAATCCTAAGAGGACTAAGAGGAGCATTGGAAGCCTTCATCAAGAAAACAGAAAGAGAGGATGCCAACAACTTAATAGATCATCTCATCCAACTAGAAAAGGAAGAATATTCCAACCCCAAACCCAGCAGAAGAAAAGAAATAACCAAAATTAGGGCAGAATTAAATGAAATTGAAAACAAAAGAACCATTCAGAAGATCAATAAAACAAAAAGTTGGTTTTTTGAAAAGATTAATGGAATTGATAAACCTTTGGCCAACCTAACCAGAAATAGAAAAGTAGAATCTCTAATATTGTCTATCAGAAATGATAAAGGAGAAATGACAACAAACACTTTAGAAATTCAAAAAAATCCTCAATGATTACTATAAAAATCTCTATTCTCAGAAATATGAAAATCTGAAGGAAACAGACCAATACCTGGAATCAGGCCACCTTCCTAGACTCAACCAGAAAGAATTAGAAATCTTGAATAGACCTATATCAATCACTGAAATAGCATCAAAAATACAAAATCTCCAAAAAAAAAGAAAAGTCCAGGACCAGATGGCTTCACATCCGAATTCTATCAAACCTTTCAAGAAGAGCTAGTACCTATATTGTACAACATTTTCCAAAGCAAAGAAAAAGAAGAAATACTTCCCAAAACATTCTATGAAGCAAATATCACCCTGATCCCCAAACCAGGAAAAGATCTAACAAAGAAAGAAAATTATAGACCAATATCATTAATGAATATCAATGCAAAAATATTCAGTAAGATCTTAGCAAACAGAATTCAACAACACATCAAAAAATTATACACCATGATCAAGCTGGTTTTATTCCAGGGTTACAGGGTTGGTTCAACATACGCAAATCTATAAATATAATACATCACATCAATAAAGTAAAAAAAACAAAGACCATATGATTCTCTTAATTGACACAGAAAAAGCCTTTGATAGTATCCAACATCATTTCATGATCAGAACACTTAAGAAAATTGGCATAGAAGGAACATTTCTGGAACTGATAGAAGCCATCTACAGCAAACCCACAGCCAATATCATATTGAATGGAGTAAAATTGACAACATTTCCACTGAGATCAGGACCTAGGCAAGGATGCCCACTGTTTACACTGCTATTCAACATAGTAATGGGAGTCTTAGTGATCGCAATCAGGCAAGAGAAGGCAATCAAGGGTATCTAAATAGGGTCAGAGGAGATCAAACTCTCACTGTTCGCTGATGATATGATCCTATACCTGGAAAACCCCAGGAACTCAACTTCAAAACTCTTAGAAGTAATCAAGGAATACAGCAGCATCTCAGAATACAAAATCAATACTTAAAAGTTAGTAAGTATATGCCAACAATAGTCAAGCTGAAAATATAGTCAAGGACTATATTCCTTTTACAATAGTGCCAAAAGAGATGAAATATCTGGGAATTTACCTAACAAAGGACATGAAAGATCTCTATAAATAGAACTATGAAAAAAGAAATAGCTGAAGATGTTAACAAATGGAAAAACATACCATGCTCATGGCTGGGAAAAATCAACATTGTTAAAATTCCATACTACCCAAAACAATCTACAGATTTAATGCAATCCCTATTAAAGTGCCATTGTCATACTTTAAAGAAATTGAAAAAATAGTACTTTGTTTTATATGGAATCAGAAAACACCTCAAATAGCATGCACATTACTCAGAAATAAGAACTTAGAATAATATAGAACAATAAGGAGGTATCACATTACCAGACTTCAGGCTATACTAGTGATCAAAACAACATGATACTGGCACAAAAACAGAATGGTAGATTTATGGAACAGAATAGAGAACTAAGAGATGAACCCAGTTACTTATTATCATTTGATCTTTGACAAGCCTATCAAAAAAATATTGAGTGAGGATAGACTCCCTATTTAACAAATGGTGCTGGGTAAACTGACTGCTGACCTGTAGAACACTGAAACTGGACACCCACCTTTCACCATTAACAAAAATTGATTCTCACTGGATAAAAGACTTTAAACTTAAGACTTAAAACTATGAAAACACTAGAAGAGAGTGCAGAGAAAACACTTGAAGAAATTGGCCTGGGAGAATATTTTATGAGGAGGACCCCTTATTGCAAATGAAGCAATACCAAAAATCCATTACTGGGATCTGATCAAACTAAAAAGCTTTTGCACAGCCAAGATCACAGTAAGTAAAGCAAACAGCCAACCTTCAGAATGGGAGAAGAATTTGCAGGTTATGCTTCTGACAAAGGTCTGATAACTAGAACTTACAGAGCACTCAAACAAACCAATAAGAAAAGAATAAATAACTCCATTTCTATGTGGGCAAGAGACTTGAACAGAAACTTCTCTGATGAAGACAGGCATATGGCCTACAAACACATGAAAAAATGCTCATTATCCTTAATCATCAGAGAAATGCAAATCAAAACCACTTTGAGATTTCATATAACCCCAGTAAGATTAGCCCACATCACAAAATCCCAAAACTACAGATATTGGCATGGATGCAGAGAGAAGGGAATGCTTCTACACTGCTGGTAGGAATGCAAGCTAATACAACCTTTTTGGAAAGAAGTTTGGAGAACGCTCAAGGAACAAAAAGTAGACCTGCCCTTCAATTCTGCAATCTCTCTACTAGGTATATACCCAGATGATCAAAAATTATTTCACAACAAAGACATTTGCACCAGAATGTTTACTGCAGCCCAATTCATAATAGCCAAGACAGGGAAACAGCCCAAGGGCCCATTGACCCATGAATGGATTAACAAATTAATGGTATATGTACACCATGGAATACTATGCAGTTATAAAAAACAGAGACTTGGGGAAGGTTGATTGAGGCAAACCACAGGTGGCTATGTAATTCCAATTTTCAGAGGATATGTCATTAGCAAAGTTTATTCTACAGGTCAAAAATATGCATGCATATACACACACTTGATGACAAACCCTGTCATTGCTTTCTCAGAGTGATCATTCCTGGGGTGATGTGCTCTAAGAGTTCTAGATTTAATTTCTATGGCAGAAGGCAGCTTTATGGTTTTGTATAAGGGGAGGGGAGGGAGTAGGATGGGTGCAGGGAGAGTAATTAGTGGGACCACACCTACGGTGCATCTTACAAGAGTACATGTGAAATTTACTAGGTGTAGAATATAAATGCCTTAACACAATAACTAAGAAAATGCTGTGAAAGTTATGTTAACCAGTTTGATGTAAATATTTCAAATTATATATAAAACCAGCACATTGTACCCCAGATTGCATTAATGTACACAGCTATGATTTAATAAAAAAAGTTTTAAAAATGTCATTTTTTAAATTATAATAGTTTTAGCTCATACATATATATTGCAAAAAAGTAGAAAGGCCTTCTTACTAAGCAAAGAAGCTTTAAATTAATTATGACAGAGCCTCCTACAAAAATTATTTAATTGCTGCTAGACAACTAGTAGAAATAACTGAATCTTTGATAATAGGAGTAAATTAAAGGGTAGTAAAAGTACTCTTTACTACTGACAGTTATTATTCATGTTTAACTAACTCTGGATAAAAAACACGTACATACCATCTTTATTTTTGTCCAGACTATTAAATGCCAGTCTCATTTTTTTCTCATGGTCTTGAAGGTACCGCAAAAACTCTCCAAAGTCCAATTCTGAATCCTTGTTGGTGTCTCCGGCCTGCAAAATTTCCTACAAGGAAGAAGAAACTCATTGCAGAGCTATATCATAAGTAAAGCCACTGTACCTTGTTAACATTTACACATTTCACTCATGTTAATTATAATTTCCATAAGCATCCTTTATTCTAGTTTTTCAGTCATAGCTATAAGGTTAATACATTAAGCAATTTTTAAAATTTGTGCAATAGTAAAGTTAATAGCCACCATGCCACTTCAAATAAGTAAGAATCTTATTAAGTATTTACCTTCAGTAAACAACGAATGCCAAGTACCTCAGGGGAAGAAAGATACTGAGACACATAGGCTTTGCCATTAGGAACCTTACAATCTGTTATCCAAAAGAGATAAAATATGTGGAATTCAAGTATGTCTCCTAGCTTAATGGTTTGAGAGCAATCCTTGTAAAATAAGAGTGTATGTTCAAATCTCACTTTAGACCTGATGCTTTTTTAAATAAAAAAATTAACAATAATTTTTTAAATGCACATCATATATGTTTCCAGAAAATTCCTACCTCAGAGGGCATATCTTGCTCAGCTTTGTGACAGCAATACCTGCATAAAGTGTGGCATAAATAGGTCCTTAATAAATATATACTGAATTCAAAAATTAATGCAATAATCCAGATACTAGACTAGGCATTAGGGACTAAAAGACAAGAAGATAATAGTCTCTGCCATGAAAGAAGTTACAGACTAGTAGAAATCACTCATACAACCAAAGACAATGTGTTAGGTGATATAATGGGAATATATTTAAGCGATGTTTATGGGAATTCAGGAGAGTCTTCCCAAAGGAAGAGTACTTACGCTGAGACTGCCGATAAAAATAGTCCTTAGCTGCACGGATAAGTTAAAGAAGATATTCTAAGAATATGTGACAGTATTTGTAAGAAGGCATGTTAATTACAAAAACATAATAATGATGGTGATAATACTAATAGCTAATACTCATTGAGTACTTACTTCTAAGCACTTTATATGTATATGTAATCTTCATAACAACCTTAGATAGTCCCAATTTGCTAAGTACAAAATGCAAGGGAGAAAAGCAGGAGATGAGTATGGCAGGGGAGAGATCATAAGAGAATATACATGCCACAAAAAGGATTTCAACTTAATCCTCAAGGTGTTTCTCAATGAGTGGGATACATTTGGTGTATACATACAAACACACAACACTAAAACATAGTGTAAAAAAAAATTCCTGTTCAAATTTTCTTTCAATCCTTCTGAGTACATCACAGAGAACATTACAATGTACTAATATGCCTCAATACTTGCCAAATTTTTACAGAAAAAAAAAAGTATAAGTCTTAGGCTCACCTTCATCAGACAATACAAACAATCCCTGACTTATGATGGTTTGACATACAATTTCTCATCTTCGCAATGGGTTTAGTGGAGTATTAAATGCATTTTGACTTAAAATATTTTTGGCTTATGATGAGTTTATTAAGACATGACCCTGTCATAACTCAAAAAGCATCTATATTGTATTAAGCCAGATTTTTATTAATAGCAATTTGTTTTCAATTTATTTATTTTATCCTCACTTATAATCTACTAGTTTTCTGTTTATGGCAGTGACGTTCAGCAAGATGGCAGAATAGGAATTAGTAAATATCTGGCTCCATTGATCCACAAACGAAGTTCAGTAAGCGACTATCCATAGACAAGAACATCTTTTTGTAAGCTCCAATACTTGCCAATAAAACTAAGACATTTGTGTAGTCCAAAAAACTGAACAAAACCAAATTAGAAGAGTAAGAAAAATGGTCTCACTTTGACCATTACTGTCCCTCTCCTCCACTAAATCAACACAACACCAGAAAAAGAGGAGTTCTCTGGGCTCATAATCTCTATCAGGGGAAAAGAGACCCAAACACAGACATCTGGCTTCTCTAGCATTTTGAAATCCTTTTCAGTTTTCCAGTCTCAGCTCAGGGGGAACTCTGGAGAAAATGGCATGGCTCAACCACTGGAACCAGGTAGAAACAAAAGAAAGGAGACAGAAATCATAGGAGACACAGGACATCAAAGGAGACAGCATGCAGATCTTGGTGGTACCTCTGTGTTCCTGACAGCTGGACAGCTAGCACCTGATTGGAGATAACAGCAAATTTCATAGCCTGACCACTAAGCAAAGCTGGTTACCTTCCCAAGCACAGTAGAAAATTCAACATAGCTTAAATCCCTAGATGCCTAGACTCCAGACCCAGCCTCAGTGTCCATCCAATACCAATACCCAGGCAGAGAAACACCCACCTCCACCCATTTAAGAGAAGCAAAGGGGTTAGACCAGCTTGACCAGGTAATTCAAACAGTGGCTTGACCCAACCAAAAGCCCAGTCCAGTTCCATACTGACAGGGAGGTAATAATCACACTTTTCTAAGTAGCATAGCCTATGGTCCCATCTATCATAAGTGGCAACTCCACCTAAATTTGGAGCCCAGCATATAGCCCTGCCCAACTACAGATCCCAAATAGCATATTGCCAATCCATAGAATACACCTATGACTGGCCTGGCCAGACGCCATCACAGTCCTGCCTGATAGCAGAGCCCAGCCAGTCATCTCCCACACCTGACATCAGAACGAAGGCAGTTTCCCAGCCAACTAGAGAACTCATGACAAGCTCTGCCTGCCCAGGGCCATCACCAGCTGATCTTTCTAGAATCATAAGCTACACTAATGATAAAGGTCTAACCCAGTCAAAAACAACTATAAAGAAGAAGGGGCTGTCTTGCAAATGTGTAGAAAACCAGGGAAGAACATAAGGATTATAAAGAATCACAGAATCATAACACTTCCAAAAGAATAATATTGGGTCAATAAAGCAACAATAATGGACCCTAAAGAAGTAGATGTCCATAAAAGACTGACAATTCAGAATAATCTTCCCAAAGAACTCCCATTTGATCCTACAATTTCATTACTGGGCATCTACCTAGAAGAAAAAAAAATCCTTTTACCATAAGGACACTTACACTAGACTGTTTATCGCAGCTCAATTTACAATCACCAAAATGTGGAAACAGCCTAAATGCCCACCAACCCAGGAATGAGTTAACAAGCTGTGGTATATATATATCATGGAATACTATTGAGCCATTAAAAAAGATGGAGACTTTACATCTTTTGTATTAACCTGGATGGAAGTGGAACACATTATTCTCAGTAAAGCATCACAAGAATGGAGAAGCAAAAATCCTATGTACTCAATTCTAATATGAGGACAATTAAGGATCTAGTACACAGTGAAAGGTGGGGGAAGGGAAGAGGAGAGAAAGGAAAGGAAGGAGAGGGTGGGGGGGTCATGGTGTGTGACACAACTTCTGAGGGCAGAATACAATTATAAGAGGGACTTTACCTAACAAATGCAGTCAATGTAACCTGGTTCTTTGTCCCTCAATGAACCCCCAGCAATTAAAAAATAATCAGTGAACAAGAATATATGAATATAAAATCTAATGAAATTTGGAAAAAATATGCAAAGCAAGAAGTTTGAGAAAAAGAAACATAAAAGAGAATCAAATAGAAATCCTAGAGATGAAGAAAATAATGACTCAACTGAAAAATTTAATACAAAGCATAAACAGGCCAGGCATAGTGGCTCATGCTTATAATCCTAGCACTTTGGGAGGTCAAGGCAGGAGGACTTATTGAGACCAGGAGTTTAAAACTAACCTACGAAATAGTGAGAACCCATCTCTACAAAAAATTAAAAAATTAGGCATGGTGGTGCATACTTGTATCCCTAGCTACCTAGAAGATTGAGGCAGGAGGATTACTTGAGCCCAGAGTTGGAGTTATAATGATCTATAATCACACCACAGCACTCCAGCCAAGACAACAAAATAACACCTTGTCAAAAGGGGAGGATGGGGGGTGGCACCTGTAGCTAAATGGTTAGAGCACTGGCCCTGTGCACCAGGGCTGGAGGGTTCAAACCCAGCCCAGGCCTGCCAAAAAAAAAAAAAGAGAGAGAGAGAGAGAAAAGGAAGGAAAGGATGGAAGGAAGAAAGGACTAACGAACCTGTAGACAGGTCTTCTCTGAATCCAGGCTCATTAAAGTATATTAAAAAGCAGGTTCTTGCCAGTTTTTAGCCACTTATCCTCCTCATTCACTGGATCCAAAGCAAATAACTTATATTAAAAATCTAAGTGATAGAAACCAAAAAGTAGTACCTCATCAACACACAGGAAGATGCGTATAAGTATTGGTATTAAAATAGCCAAGATGTAACCCACATTGGGTTTTTCCATTATATAAGGATATCACAAATGTCCATTTCAGAACAGACTGTTAAAAAATGTCTTTCTTCAAAAAACTTCTTCTGGAAATATGATTTAATTATCTCCTTTTAAAGAATTCTTCCGGCTCAGTGCCTGTGGCTCAATCGGCTAAGGCGCCAGCCACATACACCTAAGGTGGTGGTTTCGAATCCCCAGCCTGGGCCCGCCAAACAACAATGATGGCTGCAACCAAAAAACAGCCGGGTGTTGTGGTGGGTGCCTGTGGTCCCAGCTACTTGGGAGGCAGAGGCAGGAGACTCGCTTGAGCCCAGGAGTTGGAGGTTGCTATGAGCTGTGATGCCGTGGCACTCTACCCAGGGGGATAGCTTGAGGCTCTGTCTCAAAAAAAAAAAAAAAAAAAAAAGAATTCTTCCTTCTTATTGGACTAAACCCTTCTTTATCTGGCTAACTCTTTTTTTTTTTTTAATTTTTTTATTGAATGATAACTATGTACATTAATACACTTCTGGGGTACAGTGTGGGGTTTTCACATGCAATCTGAAATACTTCCATCAAACTGATCAACACAGCCTTCATGTCATTTTCTCA
>CAUYQV010137368.1:0-24927 GCA_963574575.1 Galagoides demidoff
TCACTCTCACATTCACTCATACACTCACACACATGCATACACACTCTCACACTCACACCCACCCTCAAGCATACACACTCACTCTCACACACATGCATACACACTCTCATGTTCATACTCACACACATGCACATGTATACACACACACTCACACCCACCCACATGCATACACACTCACTGTCATACTCACACCCACACTTACATGCATACACATTCTCTCACACTCACACATTCACATCCACACCCACATGCATACACACTCACACTCACACTCTCACACTCACATGCATACACATTTTCACTCTCACACACACCCACACTCATATGCATACACACTCTCACTCTCACACTCACACACACATGCATACACACTCACTCATACACTCACACACACACTCACATGCATACACATTCTCACTCACACACTCACATAACATGCACTCACATACACTCACCCATATTCACACTACACTCACATGCACACACACTCACACACATACAGAAAGGGGACATATTTTTAGAAACTGGTTCCTGCAGTGCAGTGGTGAGAGCGACTGTGCACGTCCACAGTTCCGAGGGCAGCCCTGCAGGCTGGAGTGCGGGAAGCACCAGTGCTGCAGCTCCAGGGCAGAAGCAGTCTGCCAGCAGATTTCCCTCTTAGTGAAACCCGGCCTTTCTCCTCAGGCCTTCCTCTGATGGGATGAGACCTATCCTTGCCGTGTGGGATGATCTACTTTCTTCCAAATCTTAAATGTTAATCAATTCGAAAAAACGTCTTCACTTCCACATTTAGACCTTTGCTTAACTCATCAAGACAATACTATATAGAGGTTCTATGCTTCTCATTGACTTTCAAAAAATACTCTTAACTTCATACAAAAATATTGCTTTGTGACAATATGTATCAGAATGATTCATGTTTAATAACAGACCTGTTACTTATTTTTTTTAAACACAGAAAGTTCATAGGGAGTCTTAACAGTCATAGTCAGAAGTAAGTTGACTAATTTTTTTTCCTATTTCTATTTCTTGCTATTTTTCTCAAATGAATTTTTTTGTTTGTTTAATACATGTATTTTGTTTACATACTTTGTTTTTTGCACAAATTGATCAAGGTTGTGTGTCTTTCACTCAGACCATGTGCACCCTACATGAGGGCTGTGAATTTGTCCACGCCCTTCCCCACCCTCTCCTAATCCTTGAGAGTTCCTTCCCAATGTTCACTGAACTCTTGATCTGTCAGTTGCAACCTGGTATTGAGTATGTACGTTTGGTTTTCCATCCCTCTGAAGTTTCATTTAGAAGAACAGCTCTAGTTCCATCCCGGTTATCACAAAAGATATTTGATCACCATTTTTCTTTATGGCTAACTCCCTGGTACTTATATACTACATTTTATTAATCCACTCAAACAACTTGGGTTGTTTCCATGTCTTTGCAGTTGTGAATGGTACTGCTATAAACACATGTAGGAAAGTGTCCTTTTATAGACTGAGCTTTTGTTTCCTATGGAGATATATATATATCTCACTTAAAAAGAGGATGAAAAGACTTCTACAGGGAGCATGATGAAACCCTGCAGAGAGAGATTAGAGAGGTTATAAACAGATAGAAACATACACCATGCTCATGGGGTCATGGATCAGCAGAATCAACATCCATTGTGATTTAATGCAATTCCAGTTAAAAGACCAATGTAATTTTTTGCAGAACTAGAAAAAATAGTTCAGCACTTGATTAAGAACCAGAAAAGATCCTGAATAGCCTCGTGACCTCACATGATAAGATCAATTTGGCATTCCTCATTGCACTGTGGGGCTTGTCCCTTACCCTTGGCATGAGCATTTTATTGTCTCCGTTTATCTGAGATATCTATAACTTTAATTTCCATTTAAAGACTTTCTTTTACTACCTTTGGAGAACATCATTTGATGTAAATTCCAGTGCACACCAGAGAGAAACTAAATGGAAATATGAAATTAAGTATTTTGAGAAACATGTATAAAAAGAACATTAAAGTTCTAAATTTCACATGTATTATTCTTAAACTGATTTATGCAAGTTGTAGAAAAAGAAACAAAAAGAAGAAATTAAAATTAAATATACGTCATTCTTTTTTTTTTATTTTGACAGTGTTTAAAATATAAATGTAAGGAACTAAATTCATAAGCCAAGTTTAATTATTTACAAATTGGTATTCATTACCCTATAGAATATAAAACAAAGCTATTTTTCAAAATTTATAATTTACCTGTGAGGAGAAGACTTAAGATATTTTGAAATACTAATAAGATTCTTTAAAATTAGGAATGAAATACTATTTTACATTTGGATCTATTTCTTATGGGAACACAGTGATTTGAAAACACTTTGTAAGCCTATTGGTTTTTATTCATTAATTAAATAAATATTTCTTTCTTTTTTTTTGAGACAGAGTCTCACTTTTTCACCCTTGGTAAAGTGCTGTGGCGTCACAGCTCACAGCAACCTCAAACTCTTGGGATTAAGCAATTCGCTTGCCTCAGACTCCCAAGTAGCTGGGACTACAGGTGCTGGCCACAACATCCGGCTATTGTTTTGAGACGGTGTCTGGCTCTTGCTCAGGCTGGTGGAACCTGTGAGCTCAGGGCCATTCACCTGCCTTGCCCTGCCAAGTGCTGGGATTACAGGTTTGAGTCACTGCATCTGGCTGAAACAAACATTTTTCTATTTTTATTTTCTTATAAGAAAATTAAGTCATCAAATACTAAGGATTATATTAAAAGCATTATCTTTGCCAAGTAAATACAAATTTCCTAATAAGAACATATTTACAAGAAATAAAAGAGAAGTTGCATTGTTTATATTGGAGGTTAAAAATCAAAATTGTAGTGCAACCTTTTATTAATTAAAATCAGAAGATTACTATAAGAGTAGGTGTCCTTGACAGTTCTTTCCAAATGTTCACTGAACTCTTGATCTGTCAGTTGCAACTTGGTATTGAGTATGTACGTTTGGTTTTCCATCCCTCTGAAGTTTCATTTAGAAGAACGGCTCTAGTTCCATCCAGGTTATCACAAAAGGTTGACATTTTATAGAACCTCATATGTAATACTTTGGCTTATAGCTTATCAGGAGGAAGAAACCTTTACCTGAAATAACTTACTGGCTAAGTATGCTTAGTAGGTCTTAGAATATTCAATTTTTCACAGAAAATCATTGATTAATGTAGTAACTTAATTGAAAAGTATTGTTCATTCTTCATTCTTAAGGCAACATCGTGAGTTTGAATTTTAAGAAAAGATACCTGTGAGCTATAATTGGTGCTTTATAAAGTAAACATGTGGCGTTCATTTTTATTTCTGACTCACAAAGCATTTATATAATACTTCTGGTATTCTTGAAGAAATTCCTCTTCCTCTGGAATTACTCAGATGTTTCTCTGCATTGGAATAAAATGGTCCTAAAGCACAGAAAAGTATTAATATTTATTATCATCATATATTTTTTAAAACACCAAACCTAGAGTTTTTCTTATGGCTCTTCTGGGAGACCCTTTGGGTTTTCAGTGTGAATTACAACATTTTATCCTATAAAATAGCATATTTCTTTTCCTTTATTCTGTAACTCAGTATGTCTCAACGGTCATGTATAAAACTCAAAGATCCAAAGGCAGAGGCTGTCTCCAGAATCCACCAGAAAAGTGGCCCCCAGTGAGCACTGATATACATGAAATGATTCCAGAATCATTAATTATTATCAGGCTCTTTTAAGTTTCGTTCAGATCACTCTGGATACAAATTCTGCCCTCGCAATAGTAATAACAATGGGAAGAGATACTAAAAGCCCTAGATCACACTTGACATCCTTTACTGAATATATATTATATTTCACTTTAAGACTTTTCTTAAGTAAACATTATAATTTTTAAGCTATTTTAAAAGTCACCTTTGGGTTCCTGTTTTCTTTCCAACATGCAAATTGCTTTCCAAGTCATCGTGTTCATGTTTACCAGGAGGAGAAGACAGCCAAACAAACGGAAAAACAACTTTTCTTAAATCCCTTATAGAGTCGAGGTCACTGAACAAGCTGCCAGCCTGGGAACTACAGAGACAGATTAATTCAGGAAAGGCAGAGTGGTTCCCCTGCAGCAGAAGCAGCCGTGGCCTCTGAGAAGGAACTGTCAAAGCTCAGCGTCGGGGAGCAGGAGTGGAAAACTCCTGAGTGCCGGACGGAAGGACCTCAGACTCAGACCCATTACCCCCAGGCATCCTAACAAGGGCTCCTAATGAAGATGAGAGAACAACCCCCTTTTTTCTTGGCCAGGGGAGGGAGAAAGTGACCATTCTGCAATCTACCTAAAGGCAAAATAATCATTTTGAAGAAAATCCAGAGTGTTCTTCAGGACAAAAAAAAAGACTTCATCAGAGGCTCACCCAAGGGAAGAAGGGGCAATGACCCCACTCACCCTCCTAGCCCCCCTGTCTCCCCAGGGAAGGACTTGTGGAAATCACCACCCAGGCACAGTTGTGAACGCTGGAACCCAATCACATTGACAGAATTCTTCTTTCCCTCCATCTCCAGGTCATCAACAGGGCTCCTGTATGGCAACAGGGGAACACAGGTGAAAATTCTGCAAGACAGACTCCACATGAGAAGGTCTTTCTAGAGAAAACCAAGGACAATAGAATGTACAAAGAAACAAACACCACTTGACTCACTACTAAATTGGAACCAGCTGATCAACACGTGTGTGCACAAGTTCAAGGGAAACTCAGTGGAAATCTGGTAGGTGAGGGGGGAGGAGAGCCAGGGTAAATTCTGACTAACTGGTGCACTGCACGTCTTCTGGGTGAAGGGCACTCATATAAATTTGCCTTAAAATGTGCAAAAACAAGTTATGTAATCAAAACTTCTGTACCCCTCTAATATCTTGAAATAATTTTTTTAAAGGACTAGAAGAAATTGAATCCTCCAAAACCAAAGATATTCTGGCAAACTAAGTAAACACAGCAAAACTCCTAAATAGATAAACATGAATCATTACTGTCTATCTGTCTGCTTATCACACAATGCACTCTGTCCAGTGAAAATTACAACGCATGTACAAGGTACAGGAAGCATATTTATGTCTGTGTAAGCAACATACAATTGATTTTAAAGGGAACCTTTTATGATCTTAGAAATGACTTCAATATTGTAAAGCAATTTTTAAGAAATGTGGGGCAATATTAAAATAAGGGGAAGACATTTGGGGATTCCCACTTTCCCAGCAAAAACCACATCACTAAATTTAGGTTTTCCAACTTAACAAATACGTAGCATAATTGACACACATAAGCAATACATCATTAAATTTTAATTTATTTTGATGCCCCTGATTTCAGAGTAGCCCCAATTTCTTTTGGAATTGTTTAATAATTTATATTATTAATTCTTCATCATCAGGAAACCTAATATGATGAGCAGAGAAAACAATATGAATAATCAACTTCCATATCATCAACTGTACAAAAGCAATCAATCAAATGCTAGAGGTTTTTTCAGCCTAAATTCCCATCTTAATGTTGCTTTTTGCTCCATGGACAGCTATCCACCTTTCAGATAAAGAATTGGGAACCTGGCAATCTAAAACTAATAAATAGTTTGAAATGTTTTATTTTAACATTTTCCCATGAGCATTTTTATTTCTCACTTTAAGTTCATTCCAAATAAATGTTCAAATCATTAATAAGGTGAAAACACAAACAAACCAGACTGATAAGCTGAGCCACACAGGAGAGGGAAAAATATCAATTTTTCACAGTCAGCAGAAACATTAAATAACTCTCACTGTTTGGTCCTCACGCTCAGTTGTATGGATGCTAGGAAATAATTAATAGATTGAGAATTCCCAGTCACATTATGATTTGCCTGAGTTTAATTAGAGGCTACCACTAAATTAGAGTGTGAGGGAAAATAACTATTTCTCTAGTTGTTTGATTGATCTGTTTGACTGTGTTTTTCTAGGGAGGTCATAAAATGGTCTTTTTTGCAAAAGTGTCTTTTTCAGAAAATAATGAAAGTTAAACACAGTTCTCCTGATAATTTATTCAGCAATTTTTGTTGCCCATGATGGTTAATTGTTTGTGGACTCAGTTTTTCTCATTCTCTATTCTGAATTATCCATCTCATATTCCTGACATGTAAAATATTCTGCCAGACATGAGAATTTCTGGTATTTGTAGATGGCTTATGGATTTTTCCCATGGTTTATTTCAGTAGTTTTTATATTATTTATTTTTGAATGGTACAGAAGGGATTTTAGATGTGTCTCCCTTCTATTCAAGGAGGCGGGTAGGGTACCTTTACTGATTCCTCTTGGAGTCCTTCTTATTTTCATTCAAGAATTTGGAACCCAATTGTATCTTTAAATAAAAACGACTAATTATCCTGCCCCGACTGGTACATATTATACATCATATGTATTGAAACATCACTATGTGTCCTATAAACATTTAACATTATGACATGACAATTAAACCTTGAGGTAATCATTCAAAAAATAAAAATAGGGTAGGTTCCATGGCTTACTCCTGCTATTCCAACGTTTTGGGAGGCCAACACAGGAGGATCAGGTAAGGCCAGGAGTCCGAGTCTTCAGTGAGCTAGGAACACCCCATCACACTCCACCCTGACTGACAGAGCAAGATTCTGTCTTAAAAATAATAAATGAATGCACAAATGAATAAGTAAACAAATAATAGCAACAAAAAACAAAACTAAAAAACCTTTCTGGTTCTCAGGGTCTCCACAATCTACCCTCCTTTCATTTAGCTGCTCAACCCAGAAGCGTGGGAATCATCATTTATTCCTCCCCCTTCCCTATAAGCAACTGATAAACAACAGAGCAGAGGACGCACCTCCTCAATAACTCTCTCTTCACATACTGTTTTCCATTTCTAGTGCAAAGACCCTAAGTTTGTGCTATCTGATAAAAATCAAAGGTAAGCCACATAGGTAAAAGTTTTAATTTTCTAGGAGTTACAGAAAAAGTAAAGAAACAATAATATTAATTTTAACAATATATTTTACTTGATCCAATATAGCAAACATATTGTCATTTTATAGGCTACAAGATGTACAGAGCTTAAAGGTAAATGAAAAAAAAAAAACCTAGTACTCTCACGAAACCTAGTTTTGTAAGTGGACGTGATAAGAGGGACAGACTTTATTTCATTAATCAGGTACTGTAATAGCAATAGTGACAGATTTTTAGTCTACACTCTGGATCAAAAATTACTCAGCTCATTTTGCTAGTGAACAAAAACTACAATTATTTAAGTTTTAGAATTATTTTAGAATTATTTAGAATTATTTTAGAATTATTGTGAGCATTGCTCACAATAGCTAAAGCCTAGAAACAATTTAAAAGCCCCCCCCCCCAGGAGCTACCTATTCAATCAATTATGATATATCTTTAAGACAAAATAATTTTTTAAATATTGCACACACACAGGTACATAGATAAATAAAGATTAGGAGAAATCTTTGTGGCTAGATGGGTAAAGAGCTTAGAAATACACCATATATGAGAAAAAACAAGGTGTCAGAAAAAGCATTATGTTCTGTGACGTTTTACATAAAAAACAGAAAGTATGAATATATACTTTTGTTATTTAAAAAAAATACTCTGAAAGTTTAAATACGTAACTAAGACAAATGTTCAGCTCTAGCAATAGGTTATCTTGGTGGAAGGTGAGGAGCCACAAATCCTGAGAACCTGCATGAACACAGAATTCATTACACATCCCCTGTTTGTTTTTTGAATCATGTGGCTGTACGATCTACTTAAAATATAATTTAGAGAAAAAACAAAGCAGAACCACGTACCTAAGTCTGTGGCTCTAAGTCATTAGTCGCAGAATGTGGGATTTTGGCGCCTTCCAGAGACAGCTGTTCAATATGAAAATTCTGGCAAGGGGCAGCACCTGCGGCTCAGTGAGTAGGGCGCCGGACCCATATAAAGAGGGTGGCAGGTTCGAAACTGACCCCTGCCCTGGCCAACTGCAACAAAAAATAGCCGGGCGTTGTGGCAGGTGCCTGTAGTCCCAACTACTTGCCTAAGCACAAGAGCTGGAAGTTGCTGTGAGCTGTGATACCACAGCAGTCTACTGAGGGTGATAGGAGTGAGACTCTAAAAAAAAAATGCTGGCCAGAGGGTGTTTTGTCTTTTTTTCTTTCATGAGCATTTTTCTCTGAAATACTTTCTTTTTTTTTTTTTAGTTAATTTACAGGAATTTAAGCTCTCTCAGTCACTACCACCATAGATAGAAATAGGAATTTTTGACCCATTTTATGATACAGTATCAGTCTACCACAAGGCTGCAGTCTCATATTTAGTATTAGTATTTAGTCCTAATTTGGGACAGTTTGGGATGACATGTTTAAGTATGTAGAGTGTACGTTTATGTTTTCAACCTTAATAATATGACTCAAAACACATCAGCAATATTATGTGATGTATATATTGGATTTGTGAAAGGGCCATGTGAGGCTCCTCTCAGCAAAGAATTAACATGCAAATAACAAGTTAAAAGTTAATGAAGAACCCTGGCGCCTGTGGCTCAACGGAGTAGGACACCAGCCCCATGGGTTCAAACCCAGCCCAGCAAAAACTGTAAAAACAAACAAACAACAACAACAACAACAAAAGTTAATGAAGAACATTTATCTTAAATGTCTATAATTTTCTATACTATAAATGTCAATAGTTTTCTATTCCTGAGCCATTAATAGTTCCATAATAATTGGAAATACACAATGTGTACTATATATCCTTTTTCATTCTTTTTGTGGATTTTCACCTCTGAGTATGTCCTAAGCATTTTGTCTCCTCTTAAGAAACATATCATGATTGATTTCCCCACATAGGCCAAAAAATGTCAAAGAATGTTCAAATGTTTTTTTTCAAAAAAAAAAACATTTAAAAATATTGAATGAATAAGCATGTGCTCTGTTCTTATTATTTTAAGTCTACCTTAATGGTAAGTGGATCCAACACATATTTTTTACCGTGCATCAACCCCGAACTTTTGTTAAGAATATTTGAGAGTGGACCTGGTATTTTCTACTTCATGCAGTTTTATTTGGCTTCTTGAGTTCCACTGTTGCTACAATCACATCTTGTAAGGTAAAAAGTACAAAGGGCTTTGTTGATTTTTGCCTCCTGACTTTGTTCTTCTATACAGAAGACTTGGAGACTCATTATCAGACCCTTAAAAAAAAAAACAAAACCCAGCACTTATTAAACCCCTTGTTCAGAATCCAGTTCTGAGAATCACAAAGATGAAGATGCCGTTTATAAGGAAGGAAGTAACGTTGATTGAAGCAAAGCTAAATAGTAATTGACACGCGACATCCAACCTGTCCAGACGGGGCCAAGATGAGTGAGAAATCCACAGAGAGAATTACAGCTTGCTGGGCTCAGTTGTGGATGTGTAGATGTCAGAAAAGTGATAGACATTGAGAAATTCATATACATAAAATCTAAATTGTACAGCGGTGTCAAAACCTGGAGATGCCCATGTAGAATGGATTGAGATGGTCAGTGCGTGCCTTCGAGGCCAGCTGTCCTGTTTAATGCTGTTCAGCTCTGGGTCCAGCTCTTTTTTGTGGCTCTTAGTTGAAAACATTACTTTGGAAAAGGAAAATAATATAAGGAGTTGAATGCTTACTATTACCCTATCTTTTTAATAAATATCTTCATTGGCTTTATTCTCATTGGGTTTGCCATATTTTCCTAATGCTCTGAGATCAATAGGTGTGACTCTTTTAATCAGGAAAAGTACATATGATTAAAAAGTAGCTGATATACAGTTATGTTTTAACCTGGTAGATGAGGCAAACACTGAAAACTAAAGCTTTAAAATAACCTTCTTATTTTGGATAACTTAAAAATGACTACCACAAAATGAAATTGATTTAGTGATTGTCTATATTTTATGACTTAATTCTTTTGTTCTGTGAGCTTGAATATAGACTTGGAACTCTATATATTATTATTGTTGTAAAATTCTATCTTTATTCAGTAAAATATTGTGGAATTAATTACAAAGTTTTAAGATGTTATGAAAAAAAATGAATGAAGGGTGGTGCCTGTGGCTCAAGGAATAGGGCACTGGCCCCGTATACTGGAGGTGGCGGGTTCAAACCCGGCCCCAGCCAAAAATTGCAAAAAAAAAAAAAAAGAAAGGAAATGAATAAACTGAATAGCTGACAGATGGAAAGAATTAATAATGTATTTCCGTTGTGAACACATGACCTGAAAACAAATTGTCATGTCTGGGCAGTGCGGAATGAAATGTTCCAAATGATTGAATGGATGTAGGGTGTATTCTGAAGTGGGAAGTCACCTTCCCACCCTCCCCACATGGCCATCTTCATAAAGCCATCACACTTCACTTACGTCTCAACGTTGAGACAAAAGCTGCCTCTTCTGGCATGCTACTCGGCTTTAGTGTACTTTATGGTTTATAGACAGAATTGATAAAGTCATTAAATTAGACCCATAAATCCACAGAAATTTAGAGTCCAAAGTGTTTTTAGAGATCCTTTAATCAAATTCCCCTCATCTGTTTCATCAGAGATGGGAGCCATTAATGCTAAGAATATTTCCCCTGTTCATACAGTGAGCTAACGTGGATGGAATTCCGGACCATTCCTGTTCACTCCGTCTCCTCTATATTATACTAAAATTGTTTTCCTTAACACAGATACACTGTGGCAAGATCAAAAATATAAACTGTCTTTTAATTTTTAGTAAAAAATTCAGTCAGTGTGCTCTTAAACCAAATTTAAAAATAAGTAAGTTGGAAAATATATTATTTAAATGATACCTGTTACAGAATTGCTGAACTTTGTTGAGTATATGTTAAGAAAAAAATGTGACCTTGCATGTAACGCACTCCCACTTTCTGTTTGTAGTTGTGTCCCATAACTAAAGTTGAGATACATCAGTCAAATAAAATGTAAAAAAACGAAAGTCTCACAAAGGCTTCAGTATTGAGAGCTGTAGATTTCTCAACATATGAGGAGCCTGTCCTAACCTCTTTGTGCTAAGAGACTTCACCAGATTCTAGTGTGGCTTCTGGAAAGTTATATCCATGCCCCTAGGATAATTCACACCCCTTTCAAATGCCTACCTGAGAAAGTTCAGTGCTGCCAGGAAAATGTACTGTTCGTTCCAGTCAAAATCTGATGTGGGCAGATAGGCCACTAAACTCCTTATGAGAGCAGTTACTTTAGAACCTTGCAATTATCAATCCCTTCTCTCTCTTTTGAATAAATCTATCACTCCACACTGTTTGCCCAAGGACTTGGAAATCATTTCTTTGATAATGGTGTTCAGAAAGCTAGCCCTCAAAATCTGTTTCCTAGTCCCTAGGGAAGGATAAGGGTCTAATATCCTGCTAATATCCTGGGTGCTCTACTTCAACTTGTGATAAAGACACAAGTTTACTTTCTCCTGATAAGCACTAATGAACAAATCCAGGTGCCTCATCATAGAGACCAGCCCCTCTTCACATCAGGCAGTGTTTCTCCTTAACACATGCAGCCTTTAAAAACTCTCCAGCCTCTGTATCAAGGGTCTGAGTTCAGTTCACACTGGACCCTTTTCCCTATTGCAACAGTACAGCTGAAATGGATCTGACATTATGGTTTTATTAGTACTCAGCAGTGCTTATCTTCCACAACATGTTGCTGGATGGATAATTGAGTGAGCCCATGTCATGTAACTAACCAGGGAGAGCAGCAAGGCCTATGAGGAAAGACAATAAAACTCACCTAGACTCCTTATCACACCTTTATTGTATCTATTCCAACTCTATTTTGAGATTGAATATTTTAAATGTGAATATTGGATTGCCAAATTGCTTCAGTGTGGTTGGGGAACTCTAATCTGGATACTGAAGGTAGATTTACTTCTGGAGCCTGTCCACACAGTTTTACTGAGACAGGGACTAATTTTAAGGAAGGCAATTTACCTTCTAAGAGTTCGAAGACCAGGTAGATCCAGTGTGTGACTATTGTACCAATGACAGGAAGTCCAGGGAAACCATAGCTAACTTCACTGTACAAATCTTTCAATAAAATTCAAATTTAGAACAACAATAAGGAAAAATTCTGACTAATATGCAGGTTAATTTTGAGCCTTAGATAGCTATGTTTTTATCTATGGTTTAAAATACAAATTTAATTGTGTACATGAAAAAATATTACATATTTGAGGCTATTGCATTGCTTATAAAGCTATTACATGCCAAAATATATTTTTTCTATGTCTTAAGAAACTTCTCTGAAGATAACAAATGGCCAAAAAACACATGAAAAAATCTGTCATTTTTAACCATCATAGAAATGTAAATCAAAACCACCCTGAGAGATCACCTAATCCCAGTAAGATTAGCCCACATTACAAAGTCCCAACACTGCAGGTGCTGGCGTGGATGTGGAGAGAAGGGGACACTTCTACACTGCCGGTGGGACTGCAAACTATTACAACCTTACAACTGCTATGGAAGGAAGTATGGAGAATTCTCAAAGGACCAAAAGTCAACCTTCCAGTTTATCCTGCAGTTCCATTACTAGCTATATATGCAGAAGAAGAAAAATCATTTTACCACAAAGACATTTGCACTAAAATGTTTACTGAAGCTCAAGTCATAATTGCTATGTTGTGGAAACAACCTAAATACCCATCGTCCCTTGAATGGATCAACAAACTCTGGCATATATATACCATGGATAAGGAATGTTAAAGACTTTACATCTTTTATGTTTACCTTGATGGAGTTGAAATACATTCTCTCAGTAAAGTATCTTAAGAATGGGGGAAAAAATCCATTTTAGTCAATACGAATATGAAACAAATATATAAACAATTGTACATCCACTTGAACAATAAAACACAAATACGGTCTATCGAGGGGGAGGGCAAAGGCAGACAGGAGGGAGAGAGGGAAGTCAATTGGGCTGAGGAGGGAGGACAACTGGCAGGCTCTAACCTAAAGTGCACAATGTGAGGGGGTTCAGCACACCCCTGGTGAAGGGCTCAACTATAAGTTGAACTTTACCCTGCAAGTGAGAACTATGTAACCTGAAAGTTTGTACCCTTGAATTAATATCAGATAAAAACAAACCCGCTTCTCTTTTAATCAAAGATTCAATTGATTTATGTAAAAGAAAGCCATTTTTCATCTGGTATATTTATAAATGTCACTTCAAATACGTGCTATATTTGAAGAAATAATTTGTTACTTTTTAATATTGTGTTATAATATAAAGAGTACCTTCATAAAATTATGTCACTGGGCTTTCAGAGATTGATGAAAGCTATGAACATTATCAGATATAAAAATAAGAGGGGCTGGTACAATTTAAGAGTTATAATAAATTTCTTTGCTCAAATTGTGTCATAGAAATATGATTCAGTTAATATTAAAATAAAAACAAGGGTTAGGCATAATTCAGCTTTTATATTCTCTAACTTTGGTATGCATTTATATATATATATATTTTTTTTTTCTTTTGCAGTTTTTGGCCTGCCCTGGGTTTGAACCTGCCACCTCCAGCATATGGGGCCAGCGTCCTACTCCTTTGAGCCACAAGCACTGCCCCCACAGATATATATTTTTCTATCAGCTAAGAACAAGGAATTGTGAGATTTGTCTAAATTTATATTTATTTCTGTTTGAATGGAACAAATGTCTAACTCTAATTTTGCACGAGAAAACCAAGAACCAAATATTAGGAAAAAGACTGTAGATTATGTAAATCAAACACAGAAAGGAACCAAAGACAAACTTATCCAACTTGATAATTTCCTAAAGAAAAGGTTCAGATACAAACTTGGCCTTGTAATCTATACTGAATAGCATCAATAGAATGACTAAGGATAGAAGGTGTCAGGGTAAATTCACATAATTCACATAATTAACATGAAGTGCCCATGACAGTCAAGGTTGTATGCACTGTACAACCTTGACTATCTTAAAAGATGCTAGTAGAAGAATTAAAGCATTTACACAAACAAGTAGAACAGAGGAGTAATTTGTTCATATGTGAGTAATTTACTTTTAAAATTTTTATCTGTAAGTTCATCTATTTTCTTTCTCCCACAATGAACATCATTCAGAAATATTTTTAAAAAATACTGAAAATATTAGAGCTTTTGTAAACAGGGCAAGCAACTGCCTATGCTGAGTCAGAACTGTGGAAGAGCTAAATTTAATGGCAGTGTTTGGACATGAAGGTTTTTAAGACCTTGACGAAGAAAACAAACAAACCCCAAACAAGAAAACAGCACAAAAGTAACAACGTGCATCAAATACAGAGGTCCTCAGAAGACAGCTTTTCTTTTTTCTATTTTCCCTTTCAGACCCCACAACTAGCTTCTCATCTTATCTGAGTCTTCATTCTCCAAACAATAACTTTCTTCCTTTTTTTTTTTTTTTTTTTTTGCATTTTTTTTTGGCCAGGGCTGGATTTGAACCTTCCACCTCCAGCTATGGGTCTGGTGCCCTACTCCTTTGAGCCACAGGTGTTGCCCCTGAACAATAAATTTGATACTATCTACCTACATGTTACTTTCTGTTGTTGAGACAGATGCTCTGGCATCAGCCTAACTCATAGCAACCCCAAAATTCTGGGTTCAAGCAATCCTCCTGCCTCAGCCTCCCAAGTAGCTGGGACTACAGGTGCGCGCCACAGCCCCTGGCTATTTTTTTCTATTTTTGGTAGAGACAAGTCTCACATTGCTGAGATTGGCCTCCAATGCTCAAGCAATTCTCCTGTTTCAGCCTCCTTGGTTGCTAAGATTACAGGCATGAGCCACCACATTCAGCCTGTACATTACTTTTTAATACTGAGTACCCCACACACAAATTCTAATGCTTATATCCTAGAGTCTAAACCTTTCAGATGTTTAAAAAATAAAGAGCAATACTAAAGAGAAAAGCAGATTGATACTTAGATCACACGTGCCTTCTTAAGCAGTACTTAACCCTCCTGCTCCACCCCTCGGGCACAATGATAAGTTTTTCTTCCAAGAAAGCAGTGGATTGTTAATGAGAAAGACGTTGTTATGTGAATCTCTGACCAGTTACACAGAAACTGCATGAGAAAGGAAATTGCAGGGACTCAAGGGGTGTGTGTTGCTGGCATAACTCATGCTTAATTTACCCAGGAAAACATTGAGGTGGTACAAAGCTTTAGTAAATAATTCTATCTAAACTGAAAAACCTAGCATGCCCCTCTAGATGCTTCTGTTTAGAATAGTGGAGTTTAAAGAGGATGGGAGTGATTTTGTGGTTTTAAGACGAAAAGATATGGAAAATATTCACATAGTAAAAGTAGCAGTTAAACTTTAGAGGCTATTTCATGACTTAAGCTTCCTCAAGGCAAGGATCTGGGACACTAGAATATGTATACTGGAGAAATGCCATTGTCACGTGCAATTTGAGTCGCACTGCTGGTGTGTGAAGGTGGCTCTCACCATTGATGAGACTCTGAGACAAAAACATGGAGCCAAAACCTGAAGGGCCACGTGTTCAATGGGCACACAGAGGAAAATATCTTGAACCAGTAAATTATAAAATAATCATAGTGAATTAACACCTAATGATTGAAACTTATGTGATGAATTAGTGTTTAATATTTTATATCAAGAAATATCAAACTAATCTGATAAAATAACATCCAACATGACTTTTGATTTGCACCATTCAGTACTATTGCCAATACTCACATGTGGGTCCTGAGCCCTTTAAATGCAGTTAGTCCAGGTTAAGAAGTGCTATGGAAAAAAAAAAAGTGCTATGAGTGTAAAGGATGCACAGGATATCAAAGGAAAAATATAAACTATCTAATTGATTAGGTCAGTTCATCACGATGACCTAATCAACCTCTTGAAGGACCTCCCCCCACCCCCATAGAAATGCCAGGATATTAGGGATTAGGTTCAAATGCATGAAGTTTAGGAGACCATCCCATTCAGCCCACAGCATACATCAACATAGTCCTATTGGTAAGATTGAGAATGAAGATGTGTATGTGAATGCCTTTGGTATGTAAACTCTAAAGGAAATAACCTGGGTTCATTAAAAGAACCAAACCCAGAATGTTAAAGAGATAGAATGTTTTCTTTTTTTAACCCCCATCCTATCAAAAGCAGAGACATTATAGGAAGTGAACTATAGCTGCTCTCCATAAATGATGAACTGCTATAGGGTGGCAAAAATCACTTGGTTGATTGCTGACCTTATGTTAACATCCAAATTTCCTGCCATTAAAATTGTATATGATTCTTTTTTTTAGACATAATTTATTTAAATGGTTTCATGGATTAAATAATGTTCACCAAAAAAGCCTAATGACAATACATGTTTTTCTAGGACCCATCCAATTTCATGAACATACTCCATACACACACATCACTTTTTTACCCCTAAAATGCTACACAAAAATCTATTATGATTGAATGGAATAGACTCCATAATTTTTAAGATATTAAGTTATCTCAATGATAATTCTTAAAATATATGAGGTTCTTCCTCAATTGATTTTTGCTATGAGTCATCATATACCGTAAGTGTACTTTAGACTCTTTCCAGGGAAAATAACCTCAAACTGCTCAAATCATAATATAAGGTCACATCTCATGAGTAAAGCTGATAAAGGATTCGATGAGGGATCAGTAATAAATACACTACCATAATTGCCTAATTACCGCAACTGGAGAGTTGACTGCAGGCTTGCAGAATTGATTGGGTTATTTTGTCCATGTTCCCAAATTTAGGTTATGTTAAACAAATTTGGTATTAGTCATCCTTTTTCTGACTCAGAGACACTAAAATAAAAGTAAAACTATATGTTTTAGTGCTGGGATTCAAGGTGTTACCTGCATATCATCTCTTAAAAAGATGAACGGAAAGTGAAAATGAACGAGTGTATGGGTGGAAAACTCTTTGCAAGTAGGCAGAACTTGGTAAATAAAATACAGCATGTGCATGGAATTTACACTGATTGTGTCAAAGAGGGAATAAAAGGAGTCCAGCTTGGGGAAAGATTCAGATATGCGTCAACATTAAAACATTTACATTACGTTTATGTATATACATATGAATGTGTATATATATGGTAATATCTTGAATCACAATACTGATATATAAATATATAAACGTGTATATATATGTCTTTTTTTTTATGAGAGGGAGGGAGGGGGGTTAGAGGATTTAAGGGGACTGTTTAGGAGACTTACAAAGGACGTTTTTTATTTTTTACTAGAAAAAGAATTCTCTTCCTAAAAAGCTGGTGGTATTAACTGATTAATTCTGTCAACATATTTTAGTTTTCGTATGTTGCTCTCCATATTCAGTGAGCTCATATTCAGCCTGTTTTTCATTCCAAAACACACGCATTGTGCAGTGCCTATTATCATGTGCTTCTATTGAATCTCTTTTGATTCCTATAATTTACAAATCAATTAATGGTTTCAGTTTACCCTAATGTTTTTCATCTGGGAAAAAATTATCTTCAAGTGTTTACGATTTTATAAGCCATCTTGATTTTTGCTTGGCTTAAGGAAAGAATTCAATAAATACAATTTCAAAATGAAATGGTTTGATCAAAGCATGCTTAGTTAGTGCTCATAGTAAACATTTTAAGACTGAAACCAGTGTGTTTTTTATCTATCCTGTAACTATCCATTCAAAATCTTGATAAAATAATTTAAAATTATTTGAATGTTAGTCAAATCTTCCTTCTCAAGAAAAATGGCTCTGGTATATTAGTCTTTAAATTTATTTCATCCCTGTGCACTAGAGATTTCCATTGATTTACTCACATACGTCATGAGTTGTTGAACCAAGAAGCCGCACTCTTATACTCATTATACTTTCTGTGCCATACAAGATGGTTTCCACAAGGAAGTGTTTCAAATTGTTTGCTAAATAGATACCAAAAGAGACACACTATGTTATCTATTTTTTAGCTTATTTTAGAATGACATTGGGAGATGTTAACTTTTGTTATTTGAACACATTATAAAAGTAACAGAAAAAACTCAGAGGCAAATTTATGTTATAAAATTCTTATTACATAGATGCTACCACACAGAGCCATTCATCATGTGTCAAGTGCTTGATTACACAGCATTTTCAACAACAAATCTAGTTAATAGTCTTTGTATTACACTGTAGTGGCTTCCACTGAGTTGATGTTATAATATATTTAATGTTCCATGATTACCTGAGCTTTCTTGGTTTTGTATCAAGACAATCAACATGGTTCAAATGAAAAATATGGGAATTATGTTTCTTCAAATAGTCAATTTAAAACCATAGTGACAATTATATCCTAAAATGTCTTATAAATCTGTAACTTCCTTTGTGCTCAGCCCTGTTACATGTACCTTTCCTTCTTTAATTTCTATACTGCAAAATCTGAGTTTTAATACAAAATTATAGTTTATTTGATGTAGTAATACACTCACTATTAATATTTACTCCTCCACTCGGAGAAAATAGATGGAGTTTCAAACATTATTAAACAATAATAAAATTGTCAACAAGCATTAAATGACTTTCAGTGACATTGCTGAAGTAGTAATCATCTTAGCAAATGAACATGGCCTGAAAAAGTCGAAGGGCATGAGGATAATAACAGTAGTAAGAAATCAATGAGACATAATAACCACTGGTATAATAACCAACAAAGTTTTGCAGTCACTGTAATATCCCTATTTCTTAAGAAAATGGATTTTTGAGGAAATATGTTTTGGACATTATTATTAGTTATTCTTATCTTTCCAAATTTAGGAAATGAATTTGTTTTTACCTGTTGTTTGCTCTGAAATGCCAAACTCTAAATTTTCAATAGACTTATAAAGAGACAAAAACCCAGAAGGGTGAGGGCCAGAAGCAAATAACAGGTTAATATTTTTATTCTGGAAGAGTTAAAGTTAATTTAAACAGAAACATGGAGGACACTTCACAGTGGACATCTGAGAAGGTAAAATGTACCCTCTTAAATGAACAGAGCCATAAATTACATTTTTCTTAGACAGGAATATTCATTGAAGATACCACACTCAAACTACCTTGAATCATAAACTTGTATTCAGAAATTGATTATCGAAATATTTTTGCTGATTTTCTCTCATTATCATGCACTTTCACCCAGCATATGAAAATTCTGTTTTTAATAAGATTATCAGATATTTAGAAAGATAAAGCACAAATAGGCCTATTGTACAGACAGTGAGTATTTAGGAGGGATTTGTCATTGTTAAGCAGTTAGCTGGATATGAGCAGCATTGATGATGGATTGGTTATCTACCATCTATCTATCTGTCTATATGGTTAGCCAATTTTGTGTTGGTTTGGGTCAGGCTGACCTGGGCTTTAAGGGAATGAGGCTGCCTAAAACCTTGCAGGTGAGTTGTTTCAAGATCTTGCAGGTGAATTGTTTTCAAGACTTTTCAGGTGATTTTTTTTTTTTTTTTAAGCAGCAGAGTTAATTAGGCCCTGGGAAACTTCCATGACACAGCTGATACACCTCAAAGTAGTGTATAAAAGCCACGGTTTTCCACAGTGCCTGCAATCATTTAGACGGGGACTGGCTTGCTGTGCAGGTCGTTACTAAACTTCCTCTTTCTTGCTAAAACTTTACTTGCTGTTTCAATTATGTCTGTGACTGCCTTGAGCCACTGCGTCACTCAACATCACGAAAGAGGTAGGATGTTTGTTTTCTCTTAAGATGAACGGAAAGTAAAAGTGAACTACTGTATTGGGGGAAAACACTTTGCGAGTAGGCAGAATTTGGTAAATAAAACACAGCATGTGCATGGAATTGAAATTTCCTATGTCAAAGAGACAGAGTAATCCAGCATGGGGAAAGATTTAGATACACATCCACGTCAAAACATCATGGTCATAGAGATTATTGGAAAGGTTTGGGAGAATTCATTTTACATAATTGCTTAATTTAAGTCCTTTCAAATTATTTTTGAAGTAGCAGAATTGGTAATCATAAAGGTATTATTTGGTATGTGTAAAGTGGTGGTGAGGGGATACAGTTATTAAAGCAAGAGCAGGCCAGATTACGAAAAACCTTAATGCTCAGGGAATCTTGATTTTTTTTTTTTTTTGATGATGTTCACTAAGTTTTTATTGAAGGATGTTGGATGGCTGGTACTTGCATGATATAAGTGAAATTATAAGAAGACTAACTTGTTAGAGGCAAGATTGTTAAATAACGTGTTTAATAACTTGGAGATAACAAAAAAGCAAAAGAAAAAATAATAACAGTTAGGAACTGAAGAACTATGGTCAAAGTCTGTTTGGCCAAATCACTTAAACTATTCAATGTGACGGGATTCTCTTACTGGCTATTTTACAAAGACAGCCACAAAAGGGAAGATACATCTGAGAACATGTAAATTTTATGTCCTTAGTTTGTTACAGAGACTATATCCTTAGGACTGAGGGTTGCCTTGATAAGGGGAAAAGAGGAAAGAAAGATGAGAGGAGAATTAAGCATATTTATTCACATTTAGCATGTGTAAAATAAGGACCTACAGTTAATAGAGTTGCCTAGTCATCCCTTACTACTAAGTGTAATGTAATTCTATTCGAGATCTTTATACTAAAGTAAATTAGATTGTCAATGCTATTGACATGGTGAGGAAATTGCTATGGTCTATGTGGCTTAGCCATAATTCAGATTTTCAGAAAGCAGTTTCTCAGAAGGAAAAAAAAAAAAAACCCAAAAAGGCTTTGTACCACCCCCTTCAGTATTCAGGGTTTAGTGGACCCTGCAACTCATTTCACTGACTCACTCACCGTCAGTTCAAACCAGTGTCTTCATGCAACTTTTATTGATTCACCTTTATTTTTTTCCAGTCGTGTTGCTTTCATTTAAAATAACTTATCTGGGTTTATTTTTGTTTTTCATTTTTATTTTTTTAATTGTTTCAGGTTAATTGAGGGTACAAAGAATTAGGTTACACTGCTTTGCATTTGTTGGAGTCCCTCTAATAATTGTGTCCCAATCCCCAGATGTGTGCCATATGCTGTAATGTGGTGTCCCTTCAGTGGGAACACCTCCATCCGCCTCCCTCCTCCACTCTCCCACTCCCTCATTCCCCACCCCACAAATCTTAAATTGATTTGAGCTTTTTCTCCTATGTGGGTATGGATTACGTCACGCCACGCCCCTTTCTTATTTTTGAATCAAAGAACATATCAGAGAATACCTTGGTGGTTTGTTTTACTTTACTTGAACCAGCAAAATACATGCAAATGTGAAGCTGATATGTGAAACAGCAAAGTGAATCAGATCCCTGGAAAAATATTTTTATGTGTATTTAGTAGCAGAGTGTTATTATAATAAGAATTAGCTCAGGGACAAAAGACTGTTTATGACATAAGAAATACAAGTATAATAATGCGAAACACTGAGAATTTCCCAGTTTGCCATAATCCATGTCTTTATGGAGGAAAGAAGAATATGTACATTTGGTGCAATCACTTAAGTGTAATAATCAGATATCAGAGATAAATGGAATATTTTCCCAAGTACATAAGAATTTAAACAAGGGGTACACAATATTTTGGCAATGATAACATTACATCAGAAGTAGACAGATATTTTTATTGCCTTCTTGATTTTAGTTATGGCAGCTACAATACATCATGTTAAGTGGGCTCTGGTGACCAGAGAGATACAGACGTGACAGTTTCCTGGCTTCAGGCTTCATGAACTAATAAAGAGAAGTTCTAAGGCAGGGACTTCTCTAGTCTACTTTCTCAAGATCTTTTTACCCAAGACAGCGTATCCTAACATCCGGTTCTTTACAACATCCCACAGAACAAAATGTTTATAGTCATAATAATCTCAGTGGTCTCCCATCCTCTGCTTTGGAAATATACAGGAACATGAACATACATACATATACCTATGAATATAATCTTTAATATATGTAAAGATAGATAATGATAGTTTAGTTGTAGTTATAGACATATGACCTAGACTAAAACCCTCCATTTTGTTTTATTAAAATTCTCAAACTTCCAATGCAGACAGACATATTCTTTTTCTGCTACCCAAATGTACCAAGAAATTTGATAAATGCTGAAATAAGCATTAGTGACAGCTGGTGAATCCTTGAACACTGATAAAGGCAACCTTTTACCCAAGGCCCAAAGAGTCCTGTGTAACGAAAGATCGTGAACACATTAGGAAGTTCAGAACACGCTGCAGGTCAGGAGTTTATATTCTCCTGCAGTCCCAGTACTCTGCATATAGTAGTTGCTCATAAATGTCATTCATTCAAAGCAATATAATGTATATAAAATACTAATCTCGAGTTTAAGGGATTATATGCATTGCAGGACCACACTGGAGAATATAGCTCTTGCCAAATAGGGGATAATGGCTTAAGATCCTAGGCTTGTGAATTTTTAGTATATAATTATATTTATTATATTTAGTATATAATTATTATTTATTATATTATATTTATTATATTAATATTATATATTTATTTTAATGTAAAATATTGCCTATATCTAATATGTTATATATCTAGTTCTACAAATTGTGAAAATTATTTACATAAAGAGCCCATTCTCTGGAAGAAACACTGATTTCTAAAGTGATTTCATCCACCATTCTGCATGAAACTGAAACGTCCTGGTATTAGGAGTGATCAGGAAAAGGTATCTGTAATTGTAGCCCCAAGTTAGTTATTTGAATAAATCCCCCAATAACACTATTCTTCTTTGCCTACATTGCTGTTGTCTCTTATGTAATTTTGAAAAATCAGCCCATTTTATACCTCTCTGTATGAATAATTTCCCCCCAAATCACAGAATATCAAGATTGGTGCATATAAGCTCATGCAAATGCAAATCTAAATATTTTTCTTTGTATGTGTTTTAGAAGAAAATAATTCCCTTCTTTTATTATGAATGTTCCCTTGAAAAATAGAAGGTATTGTAAGTGTAAGTTTCCATTTCATGAAAATGTTATATATGTCATTCTTATTTACGAGTAGTTCCCCATACAGTTCAGCCTGTACGGTTCTCCTGGCTAAACTGAATAGATGTTGATGAATAAAGAATCTCAGATGTTGGGTTCAGGGCGACTGAGATCTATCTCATTACACAATATTGTTAAGAAAGCTGCTAGTTTTACACAGGGCAACTATTATATGTGACATACAGTAGGCAAAAGATTAAGTACATATTGTAAATTTTGAAAATAAAATTGTTTCAAATTAAAATGGATTCATGAGAGAATATGTGCTGTTATGAATAAGAAAGAAAAGCAGGAAATTCTACAAGCAATTTGTGCTTTAGTTTAATTTATTTTACTTTATCATACCTCCAAGATAGAATAAATGGTATTTTTAGCCAATTTGCGGTGAAACATTAACTCTATCATAGCATTCTTTCTGGAAATTAATTTTCATTATTTCTGCTTCACGTATAATTCTGAAAGACATGAAATTAACATAGTTTCTTATCACAATATGATTTTGAAAAAATATAAAACAGAAGCAATTATAAACAGGCTAAAACCATTATAAGAATCTGTTGTTTTTACCGATTTTTTTTTAAGTTGTGAAATGTGGGCCTTTCAAGGTGAATCATTTGTTTAAGATCTAGAAAAGATTATCATCAAAATTACCCGGATTAGCTATTTAAGTGTATCAATTTTATCTTGAACAAATTAAGCAGATATAAGTTGTCTTTTAGTTTGACTTTGGTTTTAATTTTATTCAGAGTTTCAATATGTAACTCTGTCTCTAGGAAATAAAGTGTATCCTGAATACATAAAATATGTATTATATAATATGTTGAAATATAACATTAATATGTAATATAGTGGATAATCCATATAAAATTTAATGATTATATAAAACATATTACTTAGGAACATATACATCAAGGGAAACAATTTTGGAATTGATATTTTTAGATAAAATGAAGAATTTAGGGACTTTAAAAAGTTTCTGTTGAGATGGGCATTTCACATCTATTTTTGTCTTCCATTGCATTCTGATCACTGCCTCACACCTGTT
This sequence comes from Galagoides demidoff, assembly GCA_963574575.1. Lineage (NCBI taxonomy): Eukaryota > Metazoa > Chordata > Mammalia > Primates > Galagidae > Galagoides > Galagoides demidoff. The sequence continues at coordinate 24,107 of CAUYQV010137368.1, forward strand.
TTTCCACCTGGCATCAGTTTCTTTGTAAAATATAACTACCTATCATTTTTAAACAGATAAAAAGAAATGACTTATTAAGCATGATAAAAATTGTGTTCTGTATCTAGATTTATCATAAATTATAGGTATGTCACTACAAATTTGAAGTTGTGAGCTGAAAGGTTTAAATGCCATAAGCTATTTTCTTGATGCTAAGAAAGAATAACCACCCAGGTGTGGTGATATTTTCAGTTAATGTTTCTGGAGAGGTAATTAAAAGCTTATCAAATTATGACAAAGATTTAATCACATGTTAGGTCACAAAGAACTAATCTGCGTTTGTCCTCACAGAAGTTTGCTAAAGTCAGTGGGATGTGAACTTGTGTTCAAAACTAAAGTTTGCACCTGGGCCGTACCTGTCACTGTATTTTCCTAAGTCCACCAAACTCTTCTATTTTTGCTGCTGTTGATCGATGTGTATCTTGTAATTTAATACAATGTGAGTTTGGTCATTTCAGCAAAGTAATCAGCTACTTTTTGCAGGTGATATAAGTTTATTTCCAGTCTGAATTATGTGCCTTTTTTGTCCTCTTTAAAGGGCTTGGGGAAAACGCACAGTTCTATTTTGGCTTGAATCTTCTCACGCGCTCTCTTATAGAGTGAAAACATTATTGGGGGTTAAATGCGGTGAGATTCATTTGTAACACATTTTGTATTAATACATGCATTTAGATCGCACCTTTGAAATGTTGGTTTTATGTTGGACGGGAAGTGGGCAGCAGACAGACAGGTCAACTGGATAAATTTCCGCGAAAACTCTGTGAGGACAGTGATGAAATGTA
>CAUYQV010137370.1:0-19906 GCA_963574575.1 Galagoides demidoff
TTCATGGAGTTTCATAGTTCTCCAAGCACCTGTCCTGCTTTCTCTCTCTTCTTTTCTGTCTCTTTAACTACCTGGGTTAACTTGAAAACTCTATCCTCTAGCTCTGAGGTTCTTTCTTCTCCATGGTCTAACCTATTTTTGATACTTTCTGCTGCATCTTTACATTCCCTGGTTGTCTCCTTCATTTCCTTCACCTCTGCCACATCTTTTCTGTATTCTACATATCTCGTCTGACTTTTGGTTCTGTCTTTCCATTTTCTTGTCCATTCCTTTTATTGTCTTTATCACCCATATTTTAAATTCCCTCTCTGTAAAGTTCATTAATTCTTTTTTTTTTTTTTTTTTTTTTTTTGCAGTTTTTGGCTGGTGGAACCTACCACCCCTGGTGTATGGGGCCTGTGCCCTACACCTAGAGCCACAGGTGCTGCCCAAGTCCATTAATTCTTTATAGATGGAGCCTTCTGCAGTAGCTGCCTCATGGTCCTGTGGGGGAGTTCCTCTGTTTTGGTTTTTCATGGTGCTCAAATTTTTCTGTTGGTTCTTCCTCATGAGTGCTTTCTTCTTGTTCCCCTCCTTCTCCTCCTTTTTCCTTTTCACCATCTCCTTTGCTTCAAATTGCTTTGTCTCCGAGCTTAGGTCTTGAAGTGGCCTCAGCCAGAGCAAAGCCAAATAAACAGAAATCCTTCCTCTTGATGACAATATATTGCAATATGTTACAGGGACACCAGGTGGCACTGGGTTTTTTTTAGGACACAGCACAGCCAGCAACCTCTACGGTCCTTATTCCAAACTTAATTGCCTTCAGTAATCACCTGAGTGTTTCCTGAGCATTCAGACCCTATGGGGTTGGGATCTTAAAGCTCACAAGAATCCTTCAGGGATGGGTCTCGCAGTGCCCCCTGACTGCAGTTCCTGTTGGGTATGGGAGTCTCTCAGCCTGTCCCAAGAGTGGAGTTCTGATTTTGGCAGCAGAATTAAGACAGACATGCTTTAGGCCCCTGCTGAGACCTTCTCATGACCTTCCCACAATGGCAGCTCCCTGGCCCCTGAGACCTTCTCAGTATATGTTCCTCACCAGCCACCAAACCTATGGTAAGTCCACTCCAACCAGCATTCAAATCTGGTTGCTGTATACTATTCTAGTCTGCCCATTCTTCCAAGCTTTCCATTCAACATGCAGCTTCCTCCCAATAACTGAAGACTCCAGAAAGGCTTCCTGCCATCTCACACCTTTATGGGCAGCCAGCCAATCCCAGCCAGTTGCAATCACTTGCCTAATTCTTCAGATTTCCACCATTCCGGATCATATGCTGTATCCAGCTAACCCACCTCCTCACTGCATTCCTTGAGCTATGCATCTGGGTAAGGTCCACGTGCCAGGTATGGCAGGGTTCTCTCTTTTTCCCCAGTCGTTCTAGGAGAGCTCAGCTGAATCATCCTTCTGGCCTGCCATCTTGCTCCACCCTGCTGCTTTTCTGTTCTTATGATACTTTACTAAGAAGAATGAGTTTCAACTCCATCCAAGTTAAAACAAAAGGTGTAAAGTCTCTGTGTTTTTTCCTATTTCCGTGAGCTGGTTTAACCTTAATCATTTTTAAATGTCCAGTTCAGTACTATTTAGTATATTCACATTGCTATGCAGACATCGCCAGCAGACATTTAGGCATTTTTTAAAAATAGTTTTTCTTATAAGGTTCTTTTATATCTTTTGTTAGATTTTTTTTTCCTTCGTTTGTTTTCGAGACAGGTTCTTGCTCTTTTGCCCAGGCTGGAGTGCAGTGGTGCAATCATAGCTCACCATAATGCTGAATTCATGGGCTCAAAGGATCTTCCTGCCTCAACCTCTAAGTAGCTAGGACTACAGGCACCTGCCGCCATGCCCAACTAATTTTGTTATTTTAAAACTCTACCTGTAACATATAATACACAAAGAAAATGGCATAAAATGTAAATGGACAGCTTAACCTGTAACTATAAAAGAAACACCCATGGACCCCTCTACCCAGGCAATAAAAAGCATGTTGTTAGCTAAGAAGCCATAGGTGTCTTCCCAACCAAGTCCTCCTTCCTTTAAAGGCAATCACTGCCTTCATTGCTATGGTGACCAATTCCTTGGCTTTTCTTTAGAGCAATGATTTTCAACGGGTGTGCTGTGAGAGGGTCTTATGTGTGCCTCGAAAATTTTTAAAGATCATTAATTCAATTATTTTTAAAAAACATTCAAAGCACAGTAAATATATTCTTTTTCTTACTCTTTTTTTTTTTTTTTGAGACGGAGCCTCAAGCTATCCCCCTGGGTAGAGTGCCATGGCATCACAGCTCATAGCAACCTCCAACTCCTGGGCTCAAGCGAGTCTCCTGCCTTCGCCTCCCAAGTAGCTGGGACCACAGGTGCCCACTACAACACTCGGCCATTTTTTGGTTGCAGCCATCATTGTTGTTTGGCGCGTCCGGGCTGGGGATTCGAACCCACCACCTTAGGTGTACGTGGCTGGCGCCTTAGCCGATTGAGCCACAGGCGCCGAGCCAAGTCAAGTTGTTATATCGAGACCAAGGAACAGGAGATCATGCCCAGAGCACACACTGCCCTGGAGCTTCCCTTGACATTCATCTCCTTTTGTATCTGTCCACAGAGGCCTTAAGGCCAACAGTGTACTGTCTTACTCAGAGCATATGTTCACCGTCCTAAACCTGCCAGTGCCATTCTCAGTCAGGATTGCTCTAGAGATTCTCATCCAATATACTCAGCTAAGAAAAATATAAAGGAAGGGTGGGACAATATCATTGATTTGTAGGTTGTAAAACTGTTTATTAAGAAAAAGTAGAGTATCTTATGAGCTATCAAACTTGATAATGGAGATCAATAGGATAAATTAATAGAAGAAATATAAGCAAGGAACAACAGTTCTTATAAAATCAAGAATCAGGACATATGAAGGAAGAAAACCCTGGTTATAACAGCAACAACAATATTCATTAGGGATTGACTGAATATTAAAAACATATCAAACCTACATGAAGAAAATTTTGAAGTGTATTAAAATACCAAAGTAGATTTTTAGGAAGTGAAAAATTGTGCCATATTTATGTATGAGAAGCTGAAATAGTTTTACAGATTTTTTTCACGAAATAGTTATCAATTTCTTCTCATTTCAAAATAAATTATCATTTTTATTAACCTTAATGAAAAGGGCTTATTCATAAAAACTAATAGGTAAATATATAAAACTAGCAAAAAACTTTTGCCCCCCAATTTATTCTATGTAAGTTAGTCAACACGGTGGTGTTAATTATTAATGTGCAGTATTTTTAAGCCCAAAGACAGATTACCAGGTAGTCTATACTTAAAGTCTCATTTTTGCAAATATAGTTGTAGTTTTATCCTTGCACATGTGTGAATGTGCATGTGTATGTTTCTGTTTATTTAGGGTGGAAGGACATCATGAGAGAACTGGTGGGAATTTTGTCTGGGGATGAATATGCAGGATTTTCAGTTTATACTTTCTACACAGGTGAATCATTGAACGTAAGTGTTTTCTTGCATTATCTATTAGTTTTATAATCTAAAAATGGAGACTTCTTTTTAAAGATGATAATCAAGTTGGAACAAGTCCTGAACTTCATCTTTTTCTACGGCCACTCACTACTGAATCCCAGGGTGGGAGCAATCCTCCACGAAGAGGCTATAACCAAGGGGACAGCAGAATTGGATCTGGCCAGGGGCTAGTTATTCCAGAGAAGAAGAGAGAGGAGAATGTCATCTCAAATTAAGAGAATTGTGTGTATGTAAGCTAAGGGGTGGATCAAAGAATAGGTCTGAGGAAACAAGTGGTAATAAAAATGAAGAAATGGCTGGGAAGACACGCATATAACCTGGTGACCAAGTGAATGTCCTTGATCAAGACAGGGTTAATAATGCCATTCAGCTTTCCAGGTTAGATATTAACACCGATGACAAAGTTAGGGAATTCAAGAGCAGAATAGATTTAGGTGGAGAAGGGAATATAACCGATTACTTATTCATTTATTTTTAATTGATAGATACTAATTATATATATTCCTGGTAGGTGATAGTGTGGCTTTTGTTGTTGTTATTGTTTGTTTGTTTTTTAGAGACAGAATCTCAAGCTGTAGCCTTGGGTAGAGTGCTGTGGCACCACAACTGACAACAACCTCTAACTCATAGGATTAAGCAATTTTCCTGCCTTAGCCTCCCAAGTAGCTGGGACTACAGGTGCCTTCCACAGTGCCTGGCTATTTTCTTTTTGTTGTTGTTGTTGTTGTTGTCTTGTTGTTTTAGCAGGCCCAGGCTGGATTCAAACCCGCCTACCTTTGTGTGTGTGTCTGGCACCCTACCCACTGAGCTACAGGCACTGAGCCAAATAGTGTGATATTTTGATACAAATATACAATGTGTAATGGTCAAATAAAGGTGATTAGCATATCCATCACCTCAAACATTTATCATTTCTAGTGTGGAGGACTTTCAAAAGCCTCTCTTCTAACTATTTGAAAACATGCAGTGAGTTGTTGTTAACCACAGTCACCCTGCAGGGCTATATAGCACTAGAACTCACTCCTGCTATCTAGATGCAGTTTTGCATGATACATTTAGTTTTTGATGCGTTTGATTTGAGATATATATGAAACATCCAGATAGAGTTTAGAAATTCTTAGATGTACAGATTCAAGATCTAGGAAAGAGATAGAGTCCTCTGTGAGTCTGTATCCCACAGAAAGGCAGGCCCAGATGTTTGGGACAGGGAAGGGAGCATCTTATTAAAATGAATCTACCCTGTCTTTTTTTTTTGAGACAGAGTCTTACTCTATTGCCCTCTGTAGAGTTCTATGGTGTCACAGCTCATAGCAGCCTCCAGCTCTTGGGCTTAGGAAATTCTCTTACCTCAGCATCTCGAGTAGCTGGGACTACAGGCATACAGGCATCTGCCACAATACTTGGCTATATTTTGCTGCAGTTTGGCTGGGGCTAGGTTCCAACCCACCACCCTTGGTATATGGGGCTGGCGCCCTACTCACTGAGCCACAGGTGCTGCCCCTACCCTGTCTTTCTTTCTATTCTTCTTCTTTTTTTTTCTGTCCTACTCTCTCTCCCTGTGTGGGGTGCTGTTTTGTCCTAGCTCACAGCAACTTCAAATCTTGGGCTGGAGTGATCCTCTTGCCTCAGCCTCTCAAGTAGCTGGGACTGTGGGTGCCTGCCACAATCCCTGGCTAATTTTTTTCTATTTTTAGTAGAAATGGGGTCTTGTTACTGGACAAAGAAGGTTTAGCTGCCTGTCACTGTCAGTCAATATGCAGAGATAGGGTTAGGTCCACCAAACTCTATTCATCAGAAGGCCAGGAGTTTGGAGAACAGGGAGTGTAGTCTCTCAAAGACTATTCTGTTCTTCTGTTTCCAAAATAACAGTTTTATACATAAAAGTTCAAAGTAAAAATCATGTTAATCTTTATCTTAAATAACAATATTCAGCATAATCCATAATAAATAATAATTCCCCACGACCCAACACAACATTCCCATTCAAAAGTTAATCTCCTAAATCAATTGCCCTAAACTACTCAATATGTACACTTTTAGGTTAAAGCTGAATTACAAAACAGCCAGAATGGGAGATAGGAGGTGAAGGTCACATAGGCCCTCAGCTGACCAGACCATGTGTGTTGTCTCAACCCCAGCCTGAATGACTCACCTTATTCTCACTATCTCTGCTTTCAGTCTCACTCTCACTCTGGTCTCAAAGTCCTGAGCTCAGGTGATCCACCTGCCTTGGCTTCCCAGAGTGCTGGGATTATAGGCATGAGCCACCACACTTGGCCTACCCTATCTCTTCTGGATTTTCTCTCTTTGCTGTGCATCCTCCAACAGCTCCCTTCTCAAAACCTAGTTTAGCTTCAAAGTGCTATTTAGACTGAGCTCCGGATCTCATCTTCCTTTAGCCATCCTCCCTGTGAATGTCCCTGCTCCAAAGTAAGCAAATTCTACTCATTCTCTGGAAGAAAGCAGCTTAGCATGGATCGAGCAACTTCTGTAAGCAGGCACTAGTCTAGCCTACTTGCAAACAGGATTTTATTTTATCCTCACAGCCTATTGTGTGGTAGATATTATTATCCTACATTTGTAGATAAGATAGGGAAGCTCAAAGATACCAGAGAATCACAGGACTAATGGTAAATAGCAGAGTCTCCTGCCCTGCGAACTTTATCTCATTCCAGAGTTTGCATCTCCGTCAGCTAACTTCCATCCTATTGCCTCTGTGTTCCCCATAATTTTACAGGGTTTCTTTTAAAATGTGCAAAAATAATCAAACAAGGAAGGAACAAAACAAAGAGGCTGGAAAGCAGCTTTTACTCTTTAATCTAAATGTCAACAGAAAAAAGAAGGAAACTTCAAGGGAGCTTTCTAGGGAAACCCCTGGACAAAATGATAGTATTTTACAGAGACAGCCTTTCTTCCAATTGTATCTGATATTGGTGATCTCCTAGACCAAAATCCTGCATGGATTTGACTGTTAGATTTCAGAGCAGAAAGTTATCAGTGTTACCTGCTTGTGAAGTCAAAGCCAGGTGATAGTAGATAAACACCTCTCTGTTATCTATGGGGGACAGATTTGCAGAATTACCCTTAAACCACTAAAGACATCTTAAAGTCCTAATATTATAAACAGTGCTATTCAGGACAGTAAGAAGGAAAGGTCATTTTGTCCTCAAAATGTTGCATATCACTGGAGGAATAAAGAAAAAAAGGCATATAATGTGGATTGGCTTTAATTAGAAGTGTCATTTAAAAAGCAAAACAAAACTCCCAAACTTTCTGTGGCCCTGTTTCTCCTCTTCTCCAAGGAAAACACTGTGAATTTAGGATCACATCAGAAATAAAAACTCATTGTACGCATGGCTACCCGGAGCTCCCCACAGCTGCCCATCTTCCAGCCACCCCCAATCCCATCATATAAATAATCATTTAAAATATCCTGGGTTAGGATTTATCTTTTACACATCCTCTCTGTGGCTTCATTGACATTCCGTCTGCCTCAGCAACTATAACTTGTTTGTCCGAACTTGTCTAACAAACCCTTAGAGCTTAGAGATGATACAAGTCTAACGGAAGGACACACAGAAGGTATTTTAATAAACCTGGTACATGATTTGTGATCTCCATCCGCATTTAGGCAAAGCCTGGTCTATCTAAAACAGGCAACACATTCTTATTTTATTTTATTTTTTACTGTTGGGGATTCATTGAGGGTACAAAGAACCAGGTTACACTGATTGCTTGTGTTAGATAAGGACCCTCTTATAACAGTGTTCTGCCCCCAAAAGGTCTATCACCCCCAAATTTTACCTCCAGATAAGAACATGCGATTGTAGTAGAAACGCTGAGTTTTATTAGTTAACTTCAGAATTTTGTTCCTCTATTGTCTTGTACTGTGACACGAAGTCTTCTTCTGGCTCTGAAATCCTGTTTTTAACCACTGAGGCAGCAGCGTGCTTAAATATTTAGATTGTTACCTTGAGAATGTATCTGCACATTGCTGGTTGCTCTCACTGTAATATTCCTTTCTCATTATTCAAGGGACATACCCAAAGCTCCATCAATCTAGAAAAACACTTGCTTGGCCTTTGATCTCATAATTATTACAAAAAGCTATGGCAAGACTGTGTCATTGAACGCTTGACAAGATAGATCTAACTAGGAAGCAAGATTCAAGCTTCCAGCCAAACTCATCTTCCAAGACAAAACTCAGCCGACTGTAAATGTGTAAAAAATGATTTGCATTTAGCTAAAAGTGTGACCCAAAGAAAAAAGGAAAACACACTAATCAGCGCATGTAAACCTTTTGAAAAAATTAAAAAGATTTCCTAATAAATTATGCAATGCCACAACCCTAGGGAAACTAATATCTGACTTTTATCCTTAGATCTTTTAAAAGGAAGCTCAGTATCTTTTCATTTTTGTAACCCAGGAGCTCTCAAAGCTCTTTTATTTGGAAAGGGGTAGTCTGTAGACGGCAAAGAGTTAAAGATGTCACTTTAAATGACAAAAGCTGAACACCCCACTTTCCACCTCTCATCTATTCATCCTTTCAGAGTGACCGATTTCAGCTTTCTAAGCTCATCAACTACCTGCCCCTAATTTGTATTCCTAGGAAGGGGCCTGGATGGGTATTTTGCATTTCTGTGCTAATGTTGATGAGCTTCCTTCCCTGGGGGCAGGGAAAGGAGGAAAGTCCATTCCAGCACCGTGGGGATGGGAGAGAAGGTGCTAGTTTCACTGGGAGGGTTTCAAACTTACCTGGCTTTTAGAGCATCTAGCAAAGTCTTCTTGATTGTGAGAAATAAGACATCCTAGAACAATATAGGTTAGCTAAAAGTGAAATCTGAATTTAGGAAAATTAGTTATTATATTAGACTAATGAGGGAAGCATAATATTATGCAGCACCTTTGAAGCCTGACATCCTGAAGGAGAGCTCTTGTAAGTCACCAAAGGATAGATTTCTTGTTTTTAGGAAAAATAAATACTTACCAAAATAAAGGGAGAATTTTTTTTCATTATTAAGAGAATATGGGAAGCAGAAAAAGTTTACAGAAAATCATTTTTATTTAAATAGGTTTATCAGGGATGGTGCAGGAAGTTGTTCTAGTGAATGTTTCATTCTGTTTGTGAGAGCACAAGTCACTCAGCCTGCATGGATGAAGGACTTCTGATCTTCCGTGTAAAGCAAAGTAACCATGCGCTCTCATATTCATAACTAAATAAACACAGCAGTGCAAATATGACAGCCCCATTATGAATAATTAGTTTGTGTAGTCGCTTTTAATTAGCTGAACACACCTGCTAGAAGGTGTGGCTGTGACCCCACCACCACGACCTGGAGGTGTATTACTAGTGAGTGAGAAGAAATTTTCATTTTTCTCCCAGACTTACATCCACATTCAAGCTTTTAATGAAGGCAAAGAATATTAAAAGCTTGTAATTGTTAGAGGTTGTCCTATTACCCTTTCTGAAAATGAGAGAAAATGAAAATTATTCAACATAAATACAAAATGAAGATGTAATTTCAAAGCAGAATGCAAAAGAATCTTGGGGAAAAGGCGTTCATTCAGAATATAGCAAATGAACAAACAGCATCCTAACGTAAAAGGTCAGAAATACAGTTCATTGTTCAGATATCGTATCCTCTACGTGGTTCAGGTCCTCAAAGAAACTTTGTTTCTGTGACTTGGCATATCCTGGAACACTATATCTAAGTACCTTTTTCTTTTTTTCTAAAATTGGGCTAATTGTAAGAACTGGAATAACAAAAATGCTAAAACTTTTTTTAATAACTTAAAAATATCAAAAAAGTGATTATTGTCTTGCTACTAATAGTACAAAAAAGTTACCAGTTCATTTATTTCTAATTCCTCTGCAGTTTTACTAACCTGACTTAGTAATAATACCTATGCTCTGAAGCTGTGCGTATTTTCATCCTGAGAACACACCTGAAGAGCGTATGGAAGGGCCCAATTTCTCTTTTTTTTTTTTGCAGTTTTTGACCGGGGCTGGGTTTGAACCCACCACCTCCATATGGGGCCAGTGACCTACTCCTTTGAGGTACAGGTGCCACCCTCCTTTTTTTAAAAAAATGTGAATATCCAGTTTTCCCAGCGCCATTTGTTGAAGAGACTGTTCCTTCCCCTATTATGTGTTCTTGGCACGTTTGTTGAAAATCCATTGATCGTTGATATGAGGATTGATTTCAGGTCCTTCAATTCTATTCTAATGGTCTGTATGTCTACCTATATGGCACCACACTGTTTTGATTACTGCAGTTTTATACTAAGTTATGAGATCAGGAATTATTAGTCCTTCAACCCCAAACTTCTTTTCAATATTGTTTTCGGTATTGTTTCAAATTGTTATTCTGGGTCTCTTAAAATTTCATACAAATTTTTGAATGAATTTTTTCATGTCTGAAAAAACACCGTTGAAAGTTTGATCTTGCATTGAGTCTGAATATCTCTTTGTGTAATAGTGTCATGCCAATCTATTACTAAGCTTTCCAATTGATGAACATGGAATGTCTTTTTATACATCTAGATCTTCCTTAATTTCTATTAACAATGTTGTATCTACCGTTTACAGTATACTAATTGATCTTTCTTGGTTAAATTTATTTCTGACAATTTAATTCATTTTGATGCTATCATATGTGGTTTAAAGATATCCTTTTTGTTCATTGCTAATGTATAGAAATACAACTGATTTTTGCATGTTGATTTTATATTTTGCAACTTTTACGAATTTGTTTATTAGCTATTTTTTTCCTTGTACATTAATTTAGGGTTTTATACAAACAAGATACAACTATCTGTGAGTAGAAATAGTTTTAACTTCTCTTTCTAATTTGGGTGACTTTCATTTATTTTTTCTGGTTAGTTCTGAGCAAAACTTCCAGTATTATGTTGATTATTAATATGCGGGTGAAATTGGTAATCCTGTCTTGTTCTTAACATGGAAACAGCTTTTAGTTTTTTAATACTGAATATGATGTTAAATATGAGTTTTTCATATATGAGTTTTATCATTTTAAGGAAGTTTCTTTAAAGTTTCTGTTCCTAGTTTATTACGAATTTACATTATAAAAATGATGTTGGATTTTGTCCAGTGCTTTTTTTCGGCGTCAGTTGAAATGATGATATGTTTTATATGTTTCCCCATTTTATTAATATCATATACAGGCATTTCCCAAGTTACAGATGTTCAAGTTACATTTGACTCCCACTTATGAACAAAGGCTACTGTAGGTAAGAGGTAAATGTACTTAGCAATGCAGGCTGTTACTGTATTACACTGACTTTGGTATGTTGAACAGCTCTCATATCCTGGGATAAATTCCACTTGATTATGGTGTGTGGTCCTTTTACTATGCTACTGAATTAAGTTTGCTGTTGTTTCTTTATGTATTTTTGCAACTATGTCTGTAAAGAATAGCTTCTTTTTCATTGTAGTTTCTGGCTTTGGTATCAGGGTAATGCTGGACTTAGGGAGTGCGTTGAGAGTATTCCCTATTCTTTGACAGTGTTCGAGAAGGACTGATGTGATGTTAATTCTTGGTTGAACACAGTGAAGCAGTTTCATTATGAGATGAGTTTCATCATCTTTTTCATGGTGAGTTTCTTTTTTGGGAGGTTTTTGATTTTGGATCCAGTCTTACATATTTTAGGTCTATTCAGAATTCATTCTTTTTGAGTTAGGTTCTTTAGTTTGTGGATTTCTAGCAATTTGTCTATATCTTTTAGATTATCCAACGTGTTGGTATGCAATTGCCAGCGATTTATAGTATTATTATTATTTTTTTCTTTGAAAGGCATAATCTCACTCTGTCACTCCAGGTAGAGAGTGAGTACAAGGGCATCATTGTAGCTCACTGCAGGCTTGAACTTCTGGGCTTAAACAATCATTTTGCCTCAGCCCTCCTAGTAGCTGGGACTATAGGCACATACCGTGGCATCTGGCTAATTTTTCTATTTTTAGTAGAGACAGACATCTCACTCTTGCTCGGGCTGGTCTGAAACTCTTGAGCTCAAGAGATCCTCCTTCTTGGGTCTCCCAGAGTGCCAGGTTTATAGGCTGAGCCACATCCTGGTCCAAAGTATTATTCTCTTGTAATGCTTTCTATTTCTCTATTTTAGCAGTAATGTCTCCTCTTTTATCTTTGATTTTAGTAATTTGAACCCTCTCTTTTTTCATAGAGATTTTAGCTAAAGGTCTGTCAATTCTGTTGACCTTTTCAGGAGACAAGTTTTTGGTTTTGTTGATGCTCTGTTGTTTCCATAATGTCTATTTCATGTATCTAGACTCTTTCAGTATTTCCCGGCTTCTGCTAACTTTGGGTTTAGTTTGCTCTTCTCCTACTTCTTTAAGGATACAGTTAGGTAACCATTTTAGGATTTTTCTCTTTTTTATTGTGGGCATATAAATGTCCTTCTGATGCTTTTGCTGCATCTCATGAGTTCTGACATGTTGTACTTTTGTTTTTATTCATCTCAAGGCAGTCTGAACTTTCCTTTATGATTTCTTCCTCAACTTATTGGTTATTTGAGAGTATGTTGTTTAACTTTACATATTTGTGAGTTTTCCGATTGACTGCTGGTATCGAATTCTAGTTTCATTCCATTGCGGTTAGAAAGAATATTTTGTATGATTTCAATCTTTTAAGATGTATTTAAACTTGTTTTTTGGCTTAACATATGGTCTATCCTGGAGAATGTTCCATGTGCACTTGAGAAAAATGTGTATGGTACTTTTTTAGGGTGGAGTGTTCCATATGTCCGTAAGCTCTTAAAGATTTATTGTGTTTTCAAATCCTCCATTACCTAATTGATCTTTTGTATGGTTTTCTCTATCCCTTCCTGAAAGTTGATATTGAACAATTACTAATATTGTTATAGAAGTGTCTGTTTCTGCCTTCAGTTCTATCAGTTTTGTTTTACATATTCTCAGGCTTAGTTGTTAGGTATATACTATACTTTCCAAAAAACGGTTGCATCTATAATTATACCTTTTATCAATATATAGTATACTGTCATTCTTTGTTTCTTTTCATTTTTTTTTTTTGACTTGAAGTGTATTTTTTCTGATAATCATACAGCCACTCCATTTCTCTTTTGGTTAGTATATTCATGGAAAATCATTTTGCATGCTTTTACTGTCAACCTTTTTGTGTCTTTGCGTCTAAAATGAGTCTCTTGTACATAATGGTAAGTAGATCATGTTTTTAAAAAATATAAATTCTGCCAATTTCTGCCTTTTAATTACCGAGTTTAATTTACTTACATTTAAAGTAACTGCTGAAAAGGAAGAGCTCAGTTTTGTCATTTAGTTTTTCTTTTTATGTCTTATCTGCTTTTTGTTCAATCTTTTTATTATTAATTATTTTTTGCTTCTTTCTTTCTTTCTTTCTTTTTTTTTTTTTTTTTTTTACAGAGTCTCACTTTCTTTCTCTGGGTGGAATGCTGTTGCATCATAGCTTATAGCAACCTCAAACTCTTGGGATTAAGTGATCCTCTTACCTCAGCCTCCTGAATAGCTGGGACTATAGGCACCTACCACTTTTTCTATTTTTAGTAGAGATGGGTTCTCACTTTTGCTCAGGTTGGTCTTGAACTTCTGAGCTCAAGCAATCTATCTGCTTCCTCCACCATCATTACAGGTGTGAACCACCACACCTGGCATATTTCTGTTTTCTAATGTGCCATTTTGATATATATACACACAGAAAATGTAGATATGTTTAACTCACTGCAGTCTTAAACTCCTGGATTTAAGTGATCCTACCAACTCAATCTCCCAAGTAGCTAGGACCACACCTAGGTAATTTTTAAAAATTATTTTTTGTAGAGAAGGAGCCTCACTATGTTGCCCAGTCTGGTCTTCAACTCCTGTCCTCAAGCAATCCTCCATCTTTGGCCTCTGTAAGTGCTGAAATTAATTATAGCTGCAAGCCACCATGCTTGGATTAGTTCAGTCTTTATGTTAATGCTGGTTAAAAGATTTCCTATTTACCACTCACTAACTGTTCAAATGATATCAGATGTTAGTGGAAATTTTGTAGTGAGTATTGGAATTATTAAATTCTTGATAGATAGGAAGAGATTTATTTGGTTTAGCAGTGCATATGGGAACTGAATGCAGACCATAGATAATGATACATTGGTGACCAGAGTTATCGAATCTCTCTTCACTGCTGTGTATGGAGTGGAAGGAACAGAGAAAGACATGAAAAGAGAATCTCTGTTTTATAAGCATAAAGAGTATTTGGCTTAGAAATTTCAGAGAATGAGAAAAGTGGCTTTGAAATTATTATCACCACAGGTTCCTTCATAAGGAGTATGGGAATGTCTGATTTTCATAGTAACATGTACTGGAGGGCAAAAATGTGTGTGTGTGTAGTCACAAATAAATTGATAGTTTGGTTATAAACTCTCCATTACTTGTTTTGCATTATGATGAAGATTGAAAATAATTTCAGTTATAGGGCCTGTCATTCACCCATTTACTCAGCTATCCAATCAATCATCACACTGTATTAAGAGCCTGTGTTGTTTCAGGCCCTACAGATACAAAGATGAATGAAATGTGGTCCTTGAACCTCTAAATTTGTTGGGAACATGAAGTAGCATAAATGAATCAATCAGCTAATATGGTTCATAAATGAATCATAAATCATTGATTCATAAATGAATCAATCAGCTACTATGAAGAGGTGTCTGTGGATGGACAGAGCAAAGACCACTAAAGGAACCCATGTTTAGGAGGGTACAGATGCAGCCTTTTATAGGAGACTATGAAGAATATTTATATGAAGAATAAGATGGAATTATTCGTCCTTAGGAAGCATAAATATACCTAATACTTTACAGAAGCTATTCAAAGTAAAAGCTGTCATGTCCTGGAGAGAGAAGTGACTGGGCTAGATGGGGTCACTGGGAACAGAATTCTCTGACTTGGTTTACTTTGGTTAGGGTATTTCAGAAATCAGAGTAAAATGAATTTCTTAATCTCTCTTTTGCGAAGGCAAGTAAGTCCCACAACAGCTTTTATGCATCATGCAAGGTACAAATACTTACAAATGAAATGATTATGTGGATAAAGTGTAACTGGTTCATTCTTCTTCTTGCTCATGTGAATGAATAAGAACCAAGCTCTATTGTGAAAAGGTTTCTGCAGGAGAAAGGCCGGATGTAGATGTAGGAGCCACTGGGAGGGTGTTTTAGTCCATTTATGCTACAGTACCAAAGGCTGGGCAATTTATAAAGAATAGAACTTTATTTCCCAGTTCTGGAGATGAGGAAGTCCAAGCTCAAGGTGGTTCTTTGTTGCTGTGCCCTCACATGGTGGAAAGTGGAAGAACAAAAGAGGGGGCACATGAGGCCTGAAGCCTATTTAATACAGGCATTAATTCCATTGACAGGAGAGGTGACCTCATGCCATAATGACCTTCTAAAGGCTCTTATTACTATTGGATTGGAGATTAAGATTCAACATGAATTTTGGAGGGATATAGTCAAACCACAGGGTACAGAAGGCATTCACACATGAGGAGGCCAGGTGTTGGGTATCTGTGTTAGGAAGGATGTCTATGGGAAGCTGGCCAATGCATTCCATCACCCAAGTTGGGTGATGAAGGGGTCTACATGGAAGTGGGGGATGAACAGGGAGACTGGTCAGGTTGGAGTAAGGTCTAGAGTCCAAGCAAGGTAATGAAATCATTCATGTGGAGAAAAGTCCTACTGGGATTTAGAAGTGAAGCATATGAAGAATATTTCCACATGTAGGGGGGGTCAAAGGTGAAGATGGGGTTATAGTTTGGGAGATTGTTTGTGTACAGCTAGATTGATCAAATAGATAAACATGGGCAAAGTGAAATAAGCTCTTTCTGAGAAAGAAGTTACAAATAAGGAAAGGAAAAAAAAATACAAGTAATTCTGTGGTGTTGGGTTGGAATTGAAGGTTTTGGGGTGAGCTTAACAGATTTCCACATAGCAAGATATAAGTGGAAGTGTCAATGCATGTGTGTATATACATATAGTCCCTTGTTCTGTGGAAGGACCTGGGGACAACACCTCAATAGCCATGAGCATACTTAGAACCCAAATCTAGGCTTCCAAATATCATTCTCCACACAAAGGAACTGGAGACCCTAGAAGAACAAGATGACTCCAGAGCCATTGCTCCAAAGAGCAACTGGACCAGGAATAGAAAGTGATCCATACGGTAGTGTTACTATGTCAGATGCTGAGATAGATGAGCTTTCACTGGCCCAAATAAATATAGAAGTAAACCATGGTAGTGATGGATAAGCATTGCACAAAGTAAAAATCCCTGAGATGATGATGACATAAATAGTAAATGAAAAAAGTGCAAATATAATGAGAAATAGGATATTTCATGTCTTCAGATAACTTCCCCTACCAAATTCTTTCAACTAAAAAAGAATGAAGATTTTTAGTGGAAAAACCTTAGTCAGCCACCACCTCAACAAGAGATTAAAATGAACAACATTGTGTGGCATTGAATATGGTGCAACGGAAAGAACACAGAATCGTTTTGTGATACACCTGTTACAGATTAATACCTTGAATCCAATCAAAAGGAAACAATAACAAACTGAAATTTGAGAATATTCTACAAAATCACCGGCCCAGAATTTTCAAAAGACTGAGGAAGTAGCTCCTGGCACAGAGCGCCCAAATCCCTTGGAATTTCATAAGTGATAGGAGCATATTTTGTTCTGATGAGTAACTCTTGGCATGGTCTTCGATAGCTTCAGAAGAGGGTGGAAGCTGGTTACCAGAAGACTGAACCTTAATGATAAGTTTGGAACTTTCGGCCTCATCCCCAAACCTCTGGGGTGGAAAGAGGAGCTGGAGATTGAGTTAATAACCTATCATACCTGTGTGAGGAAACCTCAGTAAGAACCTCTGAACAATGAATAAGGTTTGGAGAGCTTTGGAGTAGGTGAATGCATTTGCATTCTGGGAGAATGACACACTCCAGCTGCATGGGGACAGAAGCTCCTATGCTTAGGAACCTTCTGGACTTGCTTTATGTACTTCTTCATCAGGCTGTTCTTTTGTATTCTTTGTAATATCTTTCTGTAATAACCCAGAGCATTAAGGAAAAAAAAAAAAAAAAAAAGAACCGAAAGACTGAGGAACTCTTCCAGAATGAAGGAGATTAGAGAGAACAGACATGTAAAAGCAATGTATGATGCTGAACTGCATCCATTTCTCCCCAAAATGTTAGTGGGTCAACGGGCAAAACTTCGAATGTAGTCTGAGGATTAGATAGTGGTAATGTGTCATGGTTGATTTCCTGACTTTCATGGTTACATTGTACTTAGGTAAGAGAATGTCCTTCTTTGTGCAAAATATAGTAGTATGCCCTTTATCAGTGGTTTCACTTTCCAAGTTTTAGTTATTGGTGGTCAACCATAGTCTAAAAATAATAAATGGAAAATTTCAGAAATATACAATTCACAAGTTTCATGTTGTGCGGTATTCCGAGTAGCAGCATGATGAAATCTCACACGCTCCTGCTCCATCCTGGCGGGATGTGAGTTGTCCCTGGTCCAGCATATGCATGCTGTCTCCACTCGCCAACCAGAAGTCACTTTGTAGCTCTCTTGGTTATCACGTCCTCTGCTGATGCATCGCAGAGCTTGGCTTCAAGTCATCCTCACTTTCCTTAATAATTGCCCCCCCAAAGCACCAGAATGGTGAAACTGGCAATTCAGACTTGTCAAAGAGAAGTGTTAACGCTCTCTCTTTAAATGAAAAGGACTTAGTAAGAAAGGAAAGAATATACACTGAGGTTGCTAAGATCTACAGTAAAAAGGAATCTTCTGTCTGTGAGTTTGTGAATAAGGAAAAAGAAATTCACGCTAGTTTTGCCATCGCACCTTCAACTACAAAAATTATAATCATAGTGCCTGATAAATGCTTAGTTAAGATGGAAAAGGCCTTGCATTTGCGGGTGGAAGACCTTAACAGAAATGTGTTCCAAATCACAGCACTGTCATTCCAGAAAGCACTGCGATTCCCTAAAACAAATGACATTAAGCCATCTACTGAATGTAAGGGTGGTTGCACAAATTTGGGAGCAGGTTTGGACTGGAATATATAAAAATTACTGGAAAGGTTACACCTGCTGATGAAGAAGCTGCTGCCACATTTGTTATAATTGTTCTATTTTATTGTCAGTTATGGTTGTTAAACTCTTACTGTACTTAATTGATAAGCTTTATCATAGGTATATATGTATAGGATAAAACCCAGCATATATAGGGGTTGGTACCATCTGCAATTTCAGACATTGATGGGGATAGGGTAGGGGCTTGGAACATATCATTAGTGAATAAGGGGATACTAATGTATTCCCTTGAGTATTTGGTGGTGATGGGGCATCAGATCAAGATTCTCACTCTTACATAGGAAACAAAATTCTTTGTTCTGTATTGTTAATTTTTACATGTGTTTCACATTCTTTTTTAAAAAATCATATTTTACTACTGCTAAAAGTAAAAAGAATTGGGACGCTGTTGTCAAGTTGTCTGGGCTCAAATCATAGCACTGGCTGTGTGATTTTGGGTAAATGTTGCAAATTCTCTGAACTCCCTTTGTTTTCTCTGAAAAGGCTATAATGGTAGCAACTGCTCAAAGGAGTTGTTTTAAGTTTAAATTTTAAAAAGTCTTCACATAATTTCTTGCTGTTAGGAAATTTTATTGCTATTAATTAGAAGTCCTTTTTCTTGATTATTTTTATAGAATAAGGTAAAGGGATTAATTAGTTGGGTTGTACCAATTAGAATGGTTGGAGAAATGGATTTTTCATATTGAAAGATAAACCATGATAAATTCTTTATAATCACATAATAAAGGCATCTGTCATCTTGACTGCTGAATCCAAGATATGTTCCAGATTTCTTTAAATCCATCAGATGAATAACATAATGTAGTCTAACTGTATTATGGTTTTAATGTATTCTAATGCCTCTAATAGCAATGTTAGATGGCACCAAGTGCCTGTTGTGGAAATGTTTGAGTATAAAACACACACTTACTTTTGTTTTTCTCTTTTGTGAGACAGAGTCTCACTTTGTCACCCTTGGTAGGGTGCTGTGGCATCACAGCTCACAGCAACCACAAACTCCTGGGCTCAAGCAATTCTCTTGTTCAGCCTCCCAAGTAGCTGAGACTACAGGCACCCGTCACAATGCTGGGCTATTTTTCACAGACCAGGTCTTGCTCTGGCTCAGGCTGGTCTCAAACCGGTGAGCTCAGGCAATCTACCACCTGTACTCCCCAAGTGCTAGGATTATAGGAGTGAGCCACCACTCCTGGCCCCACACTTACTTTTATTGCCAAAAATATTCAAACATTATGAATGTCACAGTGGCAGAAACCATGTCACCAAATCAACAACAAAAGGTGACAAAAGAAGATTTTCATATTTGTAAGAAATCCATAAACAGAAATTACCATAGGAACCAATAGTGGGTAGAAAATAATGGAACTGTAATTGACAAACCTTAGGACACCTGTCGTGGACAAGTCTGAGAGTTATAAGCTCCAGGGGGATCTAGTCATGAGGGGACACCACACATCTAGGAGTTTTACCTCCTGGAGCCCAACCAACCAGGTGGCTGTGGTGAGTATCAGAGAAAATTCCCCTCTAGCTTCCTGCAAGCAGCCAGGTAACCATTTTGAGATGGATGGGCAGGGGGAAGGACAGGAACTCCCAATTGCACCTGCTTTGCCCATCCTGTCCCACCGAAGGCATAGGAAAAACAGGGAGGCACTTGCAAAGTTCAAAGCCCAGGGCCATAAGCTCACTGAGACACAGACTGTATGTCTTACTCTTACATCTTCTCTGCTTCCTGCTCTTACCTGCCAAATTGCCCAGATTATTGTATGTCCTCTATATAGATCGAAAAGTTAGTGGAGAGCAAGAAGAATAACTTTTTGGAAGAACATTTAAGATGACTCTATAGAGTCACCATCATCAGAGTTGTCCATGCCAGTTTTGACTTTGTTGCCACAGTGAAACAGCCAGGTTTTAAAAATGCTTTCAGACATTTTAGGGAATTGTAGAGTAGAAAGTGGAAAGACAGAACAACTGAACTGGACAACAGGAACTGCATGGCGCAGGGTGAGCAGTGTCCCTCAGTATAAACAATAACCTGGATGCTGTGTGCTTTCATGCACACACCCCTCCCTTCTGGGGCAACTCATGCAGTGCCCACTATGGCCAGGAAGCAGGCTGCACGGGCCTGCCCCATTTCACCTTCAGCGCCCACCCCGCGGCGCGGGCCGCCGCGGCGGGCCCCGGCGGGGAGGCGC
>CAUYQV010137372.1:0-16824 GCA_963574575.1 Galagoides demidoff
CCTGTATTTTATGTTCTTAAATGATCTTCCTTGGATTTATAGCTTGCCGAACTTCTTTCTGGGCTCAGCTCCCCATCTTTGGCTTCATAGATTCTGATTCCAACCAGTTTTTCTTCCTTTGCTCAGGAGCCTCTGACCAGGGTTGCTACCAGTCGGCCATCTTCCCAGAATCCAGCATAACATTTTTAAACCATAAAATACACAAGATTGCAAAGGAAAATAATAATATTGAAATAGCTTTATCAAAATATTATACACACAAGTCATCATAAGGTTATACATGCAGTTTCTTGCTTTATCTTTAGCTTCCCATTGTAATTCTTTATCTTTTTATTTAAAAATGACTTTATACTTACAAAAATGTTGCAGGGTGTTTCAGTACACCCGTCACCCAGATTTTTCTAAAGATAATATCATAGACAATCATGGCCCATTTATCAAGACTTGGAATAATACTGGTACAATACTCTGAACTAAACTGTACACTCTATTTGAGTTACATGTTTCCCACCAAAGTCCTGCCTCTGTCCCTGGATCTAATCTAGGGTCCCACATTGTATGTGTTTCCTTAGTTCTTCATGACCTTGACACTTCTGAAGAATATTCATCTTAGAATATCTCTTAGTTTGATTTATCTGGTGTTTTCTTATGATCAATTTGTGGTTATGCATTTCTTAAAGAAGATATATTTCCTTGTGAGTACATCTAATAACTAGCTTCCCTAATAATGCAGTAAATAACTATCCATTTAATGTATCAAATAACTAATGACTTTATTAGGTAACTACCATAATTTTGAAGTGTGATGGATGAAAATGATGCTTTGTAGCTGGAACACCTGAAACGAGGTATGAAAATTGCTGTGACTTCTGTTAGTAACAAGATAGATACTGCTAACAGTGCTGTGAATTGTTGCCAAGGTTTAAACTGGAAGAAAATGCTAAATATCAGCTAGAAACAAAGATTTTAAGACTTTTCTTCCACCCAAGTTCAAAGAATCCCCACCCCCCTGGATTTTATCTAAAGATGCTTTAAGGACCTGGGGACCCCTGGTTAAGAACCCCTCTTTACAACTACTTATAATTATAGAGAATTTAAAAAGAAAGCATCATATGTTAAAAGTTATTAACACGATTTGTCTCATTTTCTTTAAAGACCGGAAAAATAACTCTAGTTAGACAGATTATCTTTCATAGAATGTCTCCAATTGTTCATAAATAAATCTGCAACAGAGCAGAGTGACTGTAAAGCTGTGTCAAATTCTCTAACGTACCAAACCTTCTGGTCCTGGGTGGAAGTTCATGGGACAACTTGTTGTAAAAAATGAAAGGGGATCCTACCAGGAACTTCACTTGTTGCAGATATACCTGGTAGGACCCCTCACCAGGAGACTTTATTACTTAAAGGCTCTGCCTTGACAGGATATGGTCAGGTACTTAGTCAAAGGAGAGGGCCCAGGAGCAATGGCAGAAATGTAAATGAGGACATTAGGGTTAGGCAATTCCTCCAACCAAATCTTGCAGGCTTATGCAGAAGGGCCAGACATGCATATGGAGTTTGAATAAGGATTAGCAGCCAGAAGTTTTGAGAACAGGCTGGATTACAAAGAGGAAGACATAAAAGACTAAATACCAGGGAATTTTTCAAGGAAGAGCTCTCTACCAAATAAACTTCCCCTTAAGAATCAAAGGGGCCAGCTTAGACATTGTTTATGCATGTGTGTATGTACCGCATGCATGTGTAAGACAGTAGATAGACTAGATTTCTATTGCATTGCAACAAATTACTACAAATTTAGTGGCTTAAAATAAGCCTCACTTGACTTCACAGTTTTTGCATGTCAGGTCAGGCATGAATTAGCCAAATCCTCTACTTAGGTCTCAAAAGGCTGAAATTGAAAAACAAAATAGAAATCATACCATGTATCTTCTCAGACTACAGTGCAATAAAACTAGAAATTAACTCCAAGAGAAATACTCAATTCTATGAAAAATCATGAAGATTAACTAACCTCTTGCTGGGCAATTATTGGGTCAATAATGAAATTAAGCTGGAAATCAAAAGAATCCTTAAACTGAATAAAAAGGGCATGCAAGCTATCAAAATCTATGGGATTCAGAAAAAGCCACTAAGGGGGAAATTCATAGCCTTAAATGCCTACATCAAAAAAGACAGAAAGATCCCAAACTAAATATAATGACAAATCTCTAGAACTAGAAAAGGAAGACAAAACCACACCCAAAGCCAACATAAGAAAGCAAATAAGGAAGATCAGAGAAGAACTAAATGAAGTGGAAAACAAAAAAAAAAAATACAAAGGATCAGTGAAACAAAGAGTTGGTTGTTTGAAAATGTAAATAAAATTAATAGACCTTTTGCTAGATTAACCAGGAATAGAAGAGAAAGGGTCCAAATAAGATGAATCAGAAATTTAAAAGGAGATAGTACAACTGATGCCACAGAAATACAAAATATCACCTGTGAATATTATGAGAATCTTTATGCATATAAACTCAAAATACAGAGGAAATGAAAAAATTCCTGTAAACATCCGACTTCCCAAGACTCAATCAGAAAGAAATAGAACTCCTGAGTAGACCAATAATGAGAAATGAGATTGAAGCAGTAATAAAAAAATCTTCCAACAACAACAAAAAACTCCCCCAACCAGATGGATTCACAACCAAATTTTATCAGACCTACAAAGAAAAGCTGGTAGTCTCTAGTGTAGAAATTATTCCATAATATCAGGAAAGAGAATCCTCTCCAACTAGTTTTATGAAGCCAGTATCATCTTAATCTCAAAGCCAGGAAATACAACTGCAGACAAATATCTCTTATGAGTATAGATGCAAAAATGTTCAATAAATTCCCAGCAAGTCAAATTCAACAGCACATCAAAAAAATAATTCTTCTTGACCAAGTGGCTTATCCTAGGGATACAGGGATTAAACAGAAGCAAAAATAAAGACCATATGATCATCTCAATAAATACAGAAAAAGCATTTGACAAAATTCAGCATGTTTTCATGACAAAAATCCTCAAGAAACTAGGTATAGATTGAACATATCTTAAGACAATAAAAGCCACATATGACAAACCCACAGCCAACATAATACAGAATGGGGAAACATTGAAAGCATTCTCACTAAGGACTTGAACAAGACAAAAGTGCCAACTATCACCATATCTATTCAATGCAGTGCTGAAGGTCCTCGCCAAAGCAATTAGACAAGAGAAAGAAATAAAGGGTATCCAAATTGGGAAAGAGAAGGTCAAGCTCTCTCTTTTCACTGATGTTATGGTATTATATCTAGAAAATGGCAAAGACTCCAACAGGAGACTTTGGAATTGATAAATAAACTCAGCAAAGTCTCAGGTTACAAAATCAATGTACTTAAATCAGTAGCATTCCTACACATCAACAACAGTGAAGCAGAGAGTCAAATCAAAGAAAGACTCAATACCATTCAAAATAACTACAAAGAAAATAAAGTGCCTAGGAGTATACTTAACCAAGGAATGAAAGATCTCTATAAGGAGAAATATGAAGTACTGTTGCAGGTGACACAAATGAATAGAAAACATATCATGTTCATGGATTGGTAGAATCAACATATTAAAATCACCCAAAGTGATTTACAGATGCAATGCTATCCCCACCAAATCCTACATCATATTTTACAGAACTAGGTAGAAAAAATAATTCTGTACTTTGTTTAGAACCAGAAAAGAGCCCACATAGCCAAAGCAATCCTAAAAAGAACAAATCTAGAGGCATCAGGTGACTAGACTTCAAACTATACAATAAGGCTATAGTAACTAAAAAAGCATGGTATTGGTATAAAAATAGAGACAAAGACTGATGGAACAAAACAGAGAACCCAGATATAAAACATCCATATACATCCAATTGATCTTTGACAAAGCAGACAACAATGTGCATAGGGCAAAGAGTCCCTAGTCAATTAAGTGGTGCTGGGAAAATTGAATAGCCACATGCAAAAGAATGAAACAGGATCCTTACCTCTCACTCACAAAAATTAATTCAACATGGATAAAGTCTAGATCTAAGGAATGAAACCAAAAAATTCTAGAGGAAAATGTATGTAAAAGACTCTTAGATATCAGCCAAGGCAAAGGATTTATGACTAATACCTCAATGGCAAAAACAACAACAAAAACAAATAAATGGGACTTAATTAAATTAAAAGACTTCTACACAGCAAAGGAAATAGTCTACAGAGCAAATAGACAATCTACAGAAGGAGAGAAAATATTTACAAACTACACATCCATTAAAGGACTAATAACCAAAATCTATAAAGAACTCAAGCAAATCAGAAAGGAAAAATTCAAATAACCCTACTACAAAATGTGCAAAAGACAAGTACAGAAGCTTTCCAAGGAAGATATACAAATGGCCAATAGACATATGAAAAAAGGTTCAATGTCACTAATTATTAGGGAAATTAAAACCACAATGAGAAATGAAGACTAAAAACTCAAAAAAAAAAAAATACCACAATGAGATATCACCTTACCCCAGGTAGAATGGCATTTATCAAAAAGTCCAAAAACAGTATATGCTGTGTGAATGCAGAGGAAAAGGAATGTTTTTATACTGTTGGTGAGACTGTAGATTAGTACAACTTCTATGGAAAACAGTATGGAGATTCCTCAAAGAACTAAAACTATACTTGCCATTTGATCCAGCATTCCCACTACTGGGTATTTACCCAAAGTAAGTCAGTTTATCAGAAAGACACATGCACTGGAGTGTTTATTGCAGCACAATTCACAACTGCACAGATGTGGAATCAACCCAAGTGCTCGTCAATTAATGAACGCATTAACAAAATACAATTTTTGTATGATATATATGTGATATATGTATGATGTATATGATGATGACATGTATATCACAGTATGGAATACTAATCAGCCATCGAGAAGAATGAATTAAGGCCTTTGGTCACAATTTAGATGGAACTGGAGGCTATTATTCTAAGTGAAGTATCTAAATGAAAAATCAAACACCACCTATACTTGCTGCTAAACTGGAACAAATTGATAAGCACACAGGCGTACAGAAGGAAGCAAAACTCAGCAGGGGGAGGAGAGGACAGGATCAGGGAAAAGGTCCCTAATGGGCCCAGTGAACACTGGTGATGGGCACACTGATAGCCCTGATTCAAACACACAAAACTTATACAAGTAACCAAAAATATTTGTACCCTGCCTCCATAATATTTTGAAATAAAAAAGACAGTTCAGGTAACGAACAGCTTTGAGAAACTAAGCTTCTATTTCATATACAGAAATACCTGTCCTGCTATCTTGTAGCTTTTTATTTTATTTTTTTAAAATGATGTCAAAAAGAACTGTGTAAATTAAATTTTCCAAACTCTTAGCTTTTTTGTCTCAGCAGGATTAGGCCCCAGTTGCCCTGAGCATGTCCTGTTCATTGAAGCTCTCTGTGTCAACTTCCTCCCATCTCACTTCCTACTCAGTTAACAGCCTCCTGTGATCACCCTGCAAATAATCCTTGACTCAGGCTTAGCTTCTGAAGAAAAAAAAAAATAAGACAATCTTCATACACTTTTGATAAGCTATTTTCCTTCCCAGTTTAAAGACAAGGGGGCTCAGATTCAGAGTGCTGAATAGACTGGATGCTTGAGACTCTCTCAAATTACTATGTTGAAATCCTAACCCCCAAGGTCCTGGTATTAGGGAGTAGAGCTTTTCAGAGGTGGATCTTTCATGAATAGGATTAATGTCCTTATAAAAGAGACAGCTCCCTCACCCTATTCTGCCATTAAGGACACAGCAAGAAGGCAGATGTCTATGAACCAGAGAGTGAGACACTGAACCTGCCCAATGACCTTGGACTTCCAGTTTCCAGAACTGTGAGTAACATATGTCTGTTGTTTATAAGTGACCCAGTCTATGGTAACCTGTTACAGAAGTCTGAATGGACTAAGACCCCAGAGTAATTAAATAACTTGCACAAGTCAGATCAGTAATAAATAGGAACACTAGATACAATCCCACATATTCCTAAAGGTTCCCACAGCATCATACTGCCTTATAAAAGTGGAACAGCAAATTTTCCGTGGAGACGGTACAAAGACATGGCTTTGGGAACATGAACACCTAGAACCTGCAAGTTCTTTCTTGCTAAACCGGTTTTCTAGCTTTTATGTGTTCACAGGGTATCTTCTTGTGTCTCTCTCATTTGTCACAAAGTAAGTTTGGTTGGGTCTTTGTAAGTGATATGTCCCTGATTGCCGAGGGACTGCAGTGTTTCATATTATCATTATAACATCCAGCGCATGGGTGCTGGGTGTCTTCCCGCACCTCTGCTGCTCCCCCTCTCCATTCCACTCTCTGTCACCCCCCATAGACCTGAACAAATCCCACAGGGGAGCAAGAAGTCACACCATGTAAAGGTCATAGGTTCAGATTTTTCCAATCATACTGTAGTAGAAACTGAAATCGATTTTTGAAAGAGTCAAAATTAAGCACTTAGATATAACAAGCAAACTCCTCTTGGATCTTTGCTATAAACACAAAATTTCTTATTTCATATTGTAATAAAAATACATTTAAAGTGTTAAAGAAAAGCAGAGCAAACTGAGATGCCCAGGACAGAAGCACACATTAAAATGTCGTATTTTTTAAGTTCTCAAGATAAAAAGCAATACGGCTGAATGCTTAAAAGTGCAAAATGGATGTTTTTAGCTATAGAAATGCGTAATGGAAAAAACAGGTAGAGGGGAGAACTGATTAGGTAGGCAGAAAAAGAACAAATATCCAAAGTAAATACAGGACATTTGCATGGGCAGAGCCAGGGAGAGGAAAGAGGAATTAGAAGGTAAAGCAAAAATAAAGTCACTTTCTACAGGCTCCACTCATTTTCCAAAGAGAAAAAGGAATGTACTTTTTTAGGTGGTGACCTCTAGAAGGCCCTTCCCTATTTAAGAAAATTTTACCCACATTGAAGTCTCCGATACACAGTCTGTTCCTCAACTGGCTGATACAAAGCACTGTCTTAGTCAACTCACCACTCTGGGTTCTCCCTGGCTTTTGGAATAATGCCCAGCTTGTTAATTTTAGATTTTCACTTTGTAGCAGGTGTACCTCTCTGGCTTGTCTTCCAGCTCAATGCACAGATGCCATCCTCTGGGACAGCCCTGGCTTCCTGGCAGTTCCATATGCATGTCACCTCTGCCTGAATGCCACACATCCCCAAACCACCCAGGCTTCCCACCCACCTATCTTCCTTCTTGTTCTTTAAGACTGACCAATGATCCTGTCTGGGGTAAGCCTCCTCGACTAGCTGTACTCATCAAGCCCTCATAGGATCCAAGTGGGAGCCTGTGTGGAGATTTCAAATGAAATCTGAATTGCTTATTTATTTGTCATTCTCCTTTAATAAACTTAAAGTTTATTAAGGGCATTAGACTGTATTTTATCTACCTTTGTGTGCTTGAAGTTTGACAGAGACTGCATGTTAAACCAAATCAAATATATTAAATGAGTTATGTGGATCAATATATTTCTAACGTGTGCCCTGGCCCCACAATTTTCCAATCTGTTGTCTCTGGGGATTTCTAGACAGAATATTTGACATTTGTTCCTGGGTGTCTTGACATGAGGTTAAAGCAAAGTAAATGGGGGTGTCCAAACTGTCCTCACAATACAGTTGAGTCACCAAGAGGCCAAGAAACGTGTGACCTCCATAGACCAGTAAGTTGGCACATCACAAATGGTAACTCCTTTTACTATGTCTAAGCCCATCCCATACAAATACATTTAATTTTTTGTGGTTGACCATTTATTTTATGGCCATGGCAACCTAAATGATCTCCTTTCTCAGATGTGTGCCTTTCAGACGGCCCAGGCTGACAGAGGGTCCAGCACTCAGCTCCCAGGAAACTGGGTCGCCTGTGATACAATGTCACATCTTCAAGATGTAGCAGTTGGGGAGGGAGCCGGTTGGGCGCAGCAATCAGACGGAATTGACTGCTGGTAGATGGCGATTTGTTGCATTTTGCATTCTCTGATGTACAATGTCTCTGATTACTGGCACTGTCATTCCAGGTTTGACATCCTTCTGTGAAGAACATCTGTGGCATGCGGCATTTCTCTTCGCGGCATTTCTCTTCATACTGACAAGAAAGCAGACAAGACACTGCTAATTTTTTTTAAACACGTGACACAGTGACATATACAGTAACAGTTGTGCTGTATCTAGGCTTGAATTATTTCAACTTCATTTAACAACTACCAGTTTCTTATCTTGCTGCTTTCTTTTGGGTTTTTCTTTTGCTTTTGTGGTTGTTTTTTCACTTACATCTTTGTGTTAACCTAGATCTCTGGGGCTCTGATCTGAGGGCAAAATGCTGGACATTTTCTCCTTGTTCCTTGCAGGGACATTGCCTTTTAAATATGGCTGTCATCTATGCATAAGAAACCATAAAAGAGTCGTCAGGGCCCATCCTTCTCCCGCTCTTCCCATTGATTCTGTACATTTACCCTTTGTAACATGCCCTGTCATTATCTCTATTTCAAAACCTCCCATGATCTTCATGATACTCAAGGCTGTTCCAGAAAGGAGGGATGATCTGACAAATAGGTTTACACCAAACTTCAGTAATTTTATGTTTGAATTCCTTTCCATTCCCCTCAAAAACAATAGCATCCCTAAATGGAATTACCAGGAGTAATATCAAATGAGTCCCTATGGGAAGAATTTCAGGCATCAAGGGTAGTTTTTAGGGAATGAAGGTTTATAAGCTTTTTCATATAATCTGCAAATAAAACTGGTCTTACCTCTTCCCACAGTGCTTGTATAATGACAAAGTACAGAACTGGCTGTCCAAATATTGGTTCTGGCTAATGTAATGTGTGGCTGTGGGACCCTAGATAAAATAATTTACCATTCAGGCTACAGTTCCCTGAAGTGTAAAGAAGAGGGTGTACATTAAACAGTATACACATGACTCTAAAATGTCACATAGTTAAGAATGAGTTTCCAGAACATTCCACAAATTTTCACACACCTTGACATAGGGTGGCAAAACTAAGGACAAGGCTGCTCATTCTGCAGATTTATTATCAGAACGCCGTCCTATTTGCTTTATACTAAATGAAGTATAAATATAACAAACTACAAAAACTGACACAGAACATGGTCTTGTCATGGTGTAGCAATGTTTTTCCACCATCTTTTTGGTTTAGGTTATTTTAATTGTTACTCATCTTGGTCCACAGTTTCTTGATCCCTTGCCACGATGTTCCCAAGGTAACACTGTATCTCCCTGGAAGTCTGCTTTCTGGGGGTGATGTGGACACGTGCCGGCTTAGACCAGGCAGGCCGTCTTCTCAACATGTAGGGTGTTATCAATTTTGATGACAGCTCATTCTCTGACATTTCTTCCATGAGGAATTGGGGTCTTTACCCCTCGCCCCCTGATTCGTGCAGGCCCTTGGACTCCTTTGACTAACAGAATATGGCAGAAATGACACAAGAAGTCCCGAGGCCAAGGCCACAGCAGAGTGGCAGCCTCACTGCCCACCTCCCGGAGACCTGGCTCCTAGACGCCTCCTCCTGAAGGAAGCCTGCTGCCCACAAGAAGCAGAGGCGTAACTACCCTGAGGGAGGCCACCGCGCTGTGAGAAGCGCACGCTACACCACAGGCCTTGGAAGAGGAGGAACCATGTGAGTAGAGGAGGCCATGAGCACCCACTTGCCAGACACAGGCTGAAGCAGCGCGCTTGGACACGCGTCCCCAGCCCCTGCTGTTCCAGCCGATGCCACGCAGATCAGAGAAGAGCCCCCAAACCAAGCCTTTCCCCAATTTTCAACTCTAAAAAAACATAATGTGATGTTTGCTTTAACCATTAAGTATGGGGCAGTTTGGTATTTAGAAAGCAGTACCTGAAGTGAGCCACCAGGACTTCTGAAAGAAGTGAGAGGCCGATAAGTGTCAGTCTGCGACCTTCTCTTCCGGGCAACAGCAGCTGGCCCTGTGACTCAAAGGACATTGCTTCTTCATAAAGCCAAATATTTGCCTCTGCTAACGAAGCTATGGAGGTTTTCCATTACCAATTGTTTGGAAGAGCTTAATGGATTTAAAGTTCCAGGTGATATGTGTTTGGACAGAAATGTGAGTAACCACTTCTGCGTGGTGTTGCGAAAGCATGAATCAGCGGAACACTTGCCGGGAGAGCAGGAGCTGCGCGTGCAAACAACCGACCCGGCGTCGGGCAGATGGGCAGACGACCATCCGCGGTCCGCAACCTTCCATCCTGACATGCCCTGTGATACCCTCTGTGTCGCTGGGCAGAACCTCCTTGCTAAACTTTGTTTCCAAGCAAGAAAAACTCCGGCAAACTTGAGGCTTTTTCGTAATTAATCTGCAGTTCTTTCCAGGTTTCTTTTTCCCCTCTGCTCAATTTTTAGAAGTAGTTGTAAGCTGGAGGGGGGGGGGGGGGGGGTTAATTTATTAAATTTTTTCTTTTTTTTGATTTTTTTAAAATAATAGACTTTTAGTATAATGTATGCAGGAAAAAAATGAATAAAAAGTACAAAATTCCCATATCCCCCTCAACTGCCACGATTTTTACCATCTGCAGTAACGTGGTACATTAGAACTGATGGGCCAATATTGATACGTTCTTGTTACCTAAAGTCCAAGTTCACATTACAGTTCACTCTCTGTGTTATAGTTCTACGGATTTTAACAGATGTACAGGGACTTGTATCCACCATTATAATATCATATAGTTTTAGATTCACAAAAGTTTGTAAAGATGATACAGAGAATTCCTGTGTGTCTCACACCCAGTTTTACATTATAATTCACAGGGCAGGTGTTGCAATGTAGATACCTATTATCTGAAGTCTATGCTCTATCGAATTTCTTAGCTTTTTTTTCAGATGTTTTTATTTTTTTTTCAGAGTAACATGAAGGTACCAACAATTAGATGTCAGTGTTTGCATTTATTAGGGGAGGTCCCTGTTGTGGCTGTGCCCCTCACCCAGGAGGTGTGTGGTATACCCTGCACTGTGCCCGTTAGGTAGGAGCACATCGATCCCCCTTCTCTGCCCCCCTTCCCTCCTCTCTCCCAGCTTGAATTAAATTGAGTTTTTCTCTGTGGGGCTTGTATTAGTTCATCTGTTAGCTTCATATTAGTATTAAGTACACTGGATACTTGCTTTTCCATTCTTGTGATGCTTTGATTTTCTTAGTTTTTATCTAATGTCCTCTACTCTTACTCCAGGAGACTCCCTTACATTCAGTATTCACCAGCTTTAGCTCCCCTTGACTGGGGCAGTTCCTCAGATTTTCTTTATTTTTAATAACCTTGAAGGTTTTCAGGTATTTTGTAAAATGTCTCTCCGTTGGCATTTTTCTGATGTTTTTCTCATTGTTAAACTAGGGTGATGGGCTTATGGGGTGGAAAACCTCAGAGGTAAGGAGTCATTCTGATCACATCCTATCGAGGGTGCATCCTACCAGTGTGATTCATCACTGTTGATGTTAACCGTGATCATCTAACTTGAGATACCTCCATCAGGTCTTCAGGTCTCTGTATTATAACCCTACTCTATCTTATTTTTCTGCCTTGCTATACTGTACTCTGGAGCTCATGTTTAAGAACTGGTGAACATATTCTTAAGGGCTGAAGATCTACACAAATTATTTAGAATTATTATGAACAAACTTATTCTCTCCTATTTATTTGTTTACTTCCATTCATATGGGCTTCTGGATATTCATTTTATACTTTGGGCTATAATCCAATGCTACTTTTTTTTTTTTCCAAGATAGAGACTCACTGTGTCTCCCTGGAGTAGAGTGCTGTGGCATCATAGCTCATAGCAACCTCAAACTCTTGGGCCCAAGCGATTCTCTTGCCTCAGCCTCCCAAGTAGATGGAACTACAGGTGCCCACCACCATGCCTATCTAGTTTTTCTATTTTTAGTAGAGACAGGATCTCACTCTTGCTCAGGCTGGTCTCAAACTCCTGAACTCAAGCAGTCCCCCTGCCTGGGCTTCCCAGAGTGCTAGGATTTAGCCACAGCCCCCAGCCTAATGCCACTTTGTTAATTGCCTTTTTCCAACTTTGACCCGTGGGGCTCCTTCGTTTGGTCATGTACCTTTGGCATAGCCCATCACTGTAGGTTTGAACTTTTTGTTTTGGTTTAGTTTTAGTGGGTTCTGTCTGTTTATTTGTTTTAGCGCTTCCTTATTTTATGCACTACAAGATGCTCCAGACTAATCTTCAATATTAACTTCCCTGGTTAATCAGGGAAGATCAGCCTGAAGTTAATCAGCTTAAGATCAGCCATTTATCTAAGAAACTCTGGTTCTTTTTACAGGAGAATGGTATTAGAAACCAAACTTCAGACCCTTAGCTGCTAACTGCTTCTGGGAAGTCATTGTTTCAAGGCACTCTTAGTGGACAGAGACAGGTGTATATACTACACCACGTATACGCATACGGATAAACATTTCTCACGTAACCATCTGTCACTGTACTTCATACTGGTGTCCAGCACTAGTCCATTAGCATATGGGTCTTTTTAGTCTCTTCCTTCTTGCTTATCTACAACCTCCTACATCGATACCGAGCAGCATGGATCCCACTGCCTACCCTGCATCACATAATTGTTCACTTCTAGCCTACACACATGGAAGTTTCAGAATTGTGAACGCACACTTGTGTGGGAAAGAACTTTGTTAACTAGAGTACAGTTCTGCGAAGTTCCTTTTGTCTTTAGTTTTACAGACTCCATCATTTCCAAAGTGTCGCTTAGCTCAGCGTTGTATTCCCCACCCCTCCACTGAGCTTTCATCATTTATGCTTGGATACTTCTATAGCATTTTACATTCTGTCCTGGGTTCCTTCAAACCGCTAAATGATTTTTTAAATTTCTTTACTTTAAAGTTTATGCTATGAAGTTCTACGCTTCCTGTCAAACATTGACTATCATGTATGTATCACTGCGGTGCCATAAAGAATGGTTTCCCTGCTCCGTGAATCCCCCTGTGCTTCACGCGTTCAGCCCATGCTGCTTCCCAACCAACGAACCTCTGGCAATTACTGATCTGTTCTCTGTGGTTACAGTTTAACTTTTCCACAACCTCTCATAGCTGAAATCACATGATAAGTAGCTGTTTCATACTGGCTACTTTCACTTAACAATATGAATTTTAAAGTCGTCCATCTTTTGATATTTGGTGACTCATTCTTTTCATTGTTGAGTAATATTCCATTGTATTTATACACCACAGTGTGTTGATATATTATTCACTCAGTGAAGGACATTTTCTCTGCGCCCAATTTTTGGCTACTGTGAATAAAACTTTTCACTCAGATACAGGTTTTATGTGGACATAATTTGCAATCCAGTTGCATAAGTCCATAAAAGCATTATTGCTAGATTGTATGGTAATCTTTGAAACCGTCTTGAAAAGTTGAGGTACCAGTTTTGCATTCCAACCAACATGAAGGAGAATGTCTCTTGTTCCATATCCCTATCAGTGGTTAGTATTGCCAGTTGTTTTTTTTTTTTTTTAATTTTAGCCGTTCTAATGAGAACACAGTAATCTTATCGTTTTGTTGATTTGAAAATCCCTAATGATAAATGCTGTTGAGTTTTTATATGCTAATTAGCCATCTGAATTTCTTTTTTTGGTAAGGTATCTGTTCAGACATTTTGCACATTTTTTAATTGGATTGTTTTTATTAAGCTTTAAGAGGTCTTTGTATATTTTGGACTTGAGTTCATTATCAGATAAGTGTTTTACAAATATTTTCTCTTAGTCCATGGATTGTTTTTTTATTCTCAAAACTGTTTCTTTGGCAAAGACGTTTATAACATGAATAAAGTCCAAAGCATCAATTTTCCTTTGGTGATCATGTTATTATTATCGCATTCGAAACGTCGTTTTCCCAACCTAGGTCATGCAGATTTTCTCCTATGTTTTTCTTCAGTAAGTTTTATAATTTTGCGCTGTAAATTGTACTTATTCACTCTATTTTGAGTTAATTTTTGTGTAAAGTATAATGTTTGTATCTAGGTCAATTTTTTTAACACATGTATGTCCCATTGTTCTCGTACCATTGATGACTGGCTCCCTTGCCAAAAAAAATCAGCCGTATAGATGTGTTTCTAGGCTTTTAGTCTTGTTCATTGATCTCTATGTTTATTCATTTATCAATACCATGCTGTCTTGATTAGTGTAGCCTTTGCCAAAACTGAAATCAGGGGTTAGTTTTCCAACTTTGTTCTTCTTCAAGATTATTTGGGTTATTCTAGGTCCTCTGTCTTTCCACATAAACTTTGTAATTAGGTTGTCAATAGCTACAAAATAATTTGCTGAGCTTTTGATTGGGATTGCATCAAATCTATAGCTCGAGTTGGTAATAATGGACATTTTAGCAGTATTGAGTGCTCTAACCATGAACCCAAACCAGATTTGATTTTTTCATTTTTATTTTGTGGTTTTCTGCACGTAAGTCTTATATATATTTTCTTAGATTTATACAAGTATTCCCTTTGTGAGAGTGCTACTATGGATGGTATTGTTTTCCAAACTTCAAATTCCAATTCTTTGTGGATGGTATGTAGGAAAATAACTGAATTTTTGTATACTGTATTATATATTATGTTGTATATTATTATTGTATCCTAAAACCTTGCTATATAATAAAACAAAGTTTTATAATTCCATAAGCCTCTTTTGCCAATTCTTTGGGATATTCTACACAGGCAATCATTTCATCTACAAATTAAAACAGGTTTATTTTTTCCTTTCCAATATGTATCCCAGTGCTTCTCCTCCTCTTGGCCAAAATCAAGTGTTGCACCTGTTCTTACCTGTTTAATATCTGATCTGTCCTCTATCCAATCTGTATCCATTTTATTTCCTTGGTTTATCTTACTGAACCAGCTAGAACTTCCAGTATATGTTGAATGAGAACAGTAGAAAAGAGATCCTTGCCTTGCTGTTGATTTTAGAAAGCAAGTGTTCAGCCAATATGATACCAGCTATAGAGTTTTTTGTAGATATTCTCTATTAAATTCAGAGTTCCTTTCTAACCCTAGTTTGCTGAAAGTTATTAATATGAGTAAGTGGTGGGTTTTGTTAACTACAATTTATGTGTAATTGACATGATCATGTGATTTTTCCTCTTTGATCTTTTTTTCTGGAAAACACTGCTTTAAGTGCACCCCACACTTTTTGATAAGTTGTATTTTTTTCATTCTAATTTAATTCAAAATATTTTTCAATTTCTCATGAGATATCATTGATTTGTGTGTTAGGTAGATGTGTGTTGTTTGATTTTCATATATTTTGTAATTTTCCAAGTATGTTTCTATCATTGATTTCTAGAATCAATTAATTCCATTATGGGCCGAGAATATACTTTTTATATGATTTCTATTCTTTTAAATTTGTTAAGGCAGTTTTTATGGCTTAGAAGGTTGCCTATGATTGAAAATATTCTGTGTGAGCTTAAAAAGAATGTGTATTCAGCTATCATTGGTTACAGTATTCTTTAAATTTCAATTAGAGCAAATTAACTACAGTGCTACTCAGATAAACTGTATATTTAGTAATTTTTCTGCCTGCTTAGTCTATCTATTACCTACAGGACCATGTTAAATTTTTCAAGTATAACAGTAGATTTGTTTATTCCTCCTTCAGTTATATGAGTTACTGCTTCCTGCATTTTGATGCTCTGTTGTTAGATACATACAAGTTTGAGACTGTTATGTCTTTGAAAATTTCCCCAGCAATTATTATGTAGTGCCATTGTTTATCTCTGACGATTTTCCTTGTTCTGAAGTCTGCTTTCTCTGAAATTAATATATCTATTCCAGTTTTCTTTTGATTCATGTCAGCATGGTCTCTTTTCTTCCATGTCTTTAATTTTAACCTGTCAGAGTTTTTATGTTCAGAGTGAGCTTTATGTAAACAACATATACTTGGGTCTTGTTTTTATCTGCCAAGCTCTGTCTTTTAGTTGGTATACCACT
The DNA here is from genome assembly GCA_963574575.1 of Galagoides demidoff. NCBI lineage: Eukaryota > Metazoa > Chordata > Mammalia > Primates > Galagidae > Galagoides > Galagoides demidoff. The sequence goes on from CAUYQV010137372.1 coordinate 16,066, forward strand.
TATTTAACAGAATTGTTAATATTTTTACCTTAACACAGACCATGCTTTCCCTGGTTTTATTTAAGTATTTATGTGGTTTCATTTTCTCTCCCCTTTCATATTAGATATCTAAAAATAGACCTGCCCTTCCATCCTACAATTCCTCTACTAGGTATATATGCAGAAGACCAAAAATCACATTATAACAAAGATATTTGTACCAGAATGTTTATGGCAGCACAATTCATAATTGCTAAGTCATGGAAGAAGCCCAAGTGCCCATCAACCCACGAATGGATCAATAAATTGTGGTATATGTACATCATGGAATATTCTGCAGCCTTAAAAAAGCTGGAGACTTTACCTCCTTCATGTTTACATGGATGGAGCTGGAACATATTCTTTTTAGCAAAGTATCTCAAGAAAGGAAGAAAAAGTATCGAACGTATTCAGTCCTACTATGAAACTAACTTATAGCTTTCATATGAAAGCTACAACTCAATTACGGCCCAAAAAGAAGAGGAAAGGGGAGAGGAAAGGGAAGGGAGGGGGGAGGATGGGAGGAGGGAGGATTGGTGGGACCACACCTATGGTCCATCTTACAAGGGTACGTGTGAAACTTACTAAATGTAGAATATAAATGTCTTAACACAATAACTAAGAAAATGCCATGAAGGCTATGTTAACCAGTTTGGTGAAAATATTTCAAATTGTATATAAAACCAGCACATTGTACCTCATGATTGCATTAATGTACACAGTGATGATTTAATTTTTAAA
>CAUYQV010137373.1:0-10444 GCA_963574575.1 Galagoides demidoff
TGTTTTGATACAATGACTAAGCAAATGACATGAAATTTATGTTAACCAGCTTGATGAAAGTATTTCAAATTGTATATGAAAACAGTACAATGTACCCCATGTTTGCATTAATGTATATAGCTATCAATTAATAAAAAAAAAAAAAGAAAGACAAAGGTGATGCTGTGTGTAAGCAAATGAGACTAGCCATTAGCCTAAAGTGTTGGGCCGATGAACTGCTTATGCCATGCAGGTTTGTTTACATGTACAGAAGAAACTAGTTCCCAAATTATTTATTTAATTATGAACTGTCCTTATGGGGAGCCTTAGGAGACTGTTCATAAATAGAGAACACCATCAAGTTGGGTAGTTCATAACCCCTGGACTGCCTGTATTTCTTTTTTTTTTTTTTAGTTATTTATTTTTTTATTGAGACAGAGTCCTATTTTGTGGCCCTCGGTAGAGTGCTGTGGCATCGTAGCTCATAGCAACCTCAGCAAATGATTTTCTTGCCTCAGCCTCCTAAGTAGCTGGGACTATAGGTGCTGCCACAATGCCCAGCTTTTTTTTTTTTTTTTTTTTGGTAGAGAGAGGGTCTCACTCTGGCTCTGGCTTAGGCTGGTCTCAAACCTCTGAGCTCAGGGCAATCCACCTGCCTCAGCCTCCCAGAGTGCTAGGATTACAGGCCTGAGCCACCACACCTGGCCTGGACTGCCTATATTTCAAAATAACTATCTAAAATATTCAATTACAACTTGTCTTTTAAATAAGACCGGATATCAAATCTGCAGTGTCCCCACACTGTTGAGTTTAAAGCATTTAGTAATACTTACATTTAATTAATACTTACATACATTTAATTCCATATAAAAATCAAAACACTGAACTGAAAACTCTTCTGAATTTCTATCAAGGTCATGTGTCAACCTAAGATCATGAGGAATAACTCATTTGGATGACAATCTACTTTCAAGCACTCAAAAACTAAAATTCCAAAAATTCTTGGTTCGGGGGGGGGGGGGGTTCCTGTGTACACACATTAAATATTTGACAGTTTTTCTTTAAAAAAAAACTAAAATTACAGCTGAATTATTGTTCTCCACATGGGTAGAGACTTCAAAAGTGGGACTTTTATAAAATTCCAGTATACTACAAATACTTCAACTGAAGCAAATAATTTTTTAACCTCTTACAGAAATCCATATCCATGATAGTGCTTTCTGATTTTACAGTTGTAGTTTCAGAAAGAGATTTCATGCCTCAGAAACAAAATGGCATGCGGGTGTAAAAATTAACAAACACTCCAGGAACATTATCTAAAGATCAATACTGACTCTTTAAATATTGGAGGGAAAAAGAAGGAATAATAGTAACAACCTGACAAACTGTTGTGAGTACTGAATGACTAAAACACTTAGAACACAACCTGGCTTAGATTTCAATAAATGTCAGCTAACATTATCACCACAAAGACACAAATTTCAAGTTATTTAAATCTATTGTAATCACTGATAAAAGGGTTAGATACCTACAGAGAAATATTTTGCTGTAGGAAGAGGCTTCTATGAGGCTTCTACTTCCCTAAATTCCCTATTCCCTCCCTGTCACCACCTACCACTGATGCTAAACCAGGAGCCCCTCCTTTCATCCCAGGGTACATCAGTGTAGCTTCATTATTGGTGCACTGTCTCCCCTATCAAGGCTGTTGTGAGCTCCCCTAAAGTCAGAGACTGTCTTGCATATCTCAGCACCTCCAGGGTACCTGTTCCCACACATAATATAAATTCAATTAAGGTGTATTAAGTTAACAAATGTGTTATATATACATAATAAGCATGATCTGATTCAAGGTTTATATTTTACGAACTGTAACGACCTTCATATCAGACCTTTCAGTAAGGTGGACAACTCAGGGCCCAAAGAGGGTTCAATTCAAGGCACTCTGTTAACATCAGGTAAGAAAATAGGTTCTAAGGTTATAAAGAAGGCCCAGAGGGCACCAAACAAATAAGGCTCCTCCCACCGCTCCCGGTGAATAGAGATGTTAAAGGTACACCAAGACCACTGACTCAGAGTGTTTCTAAATTGCAGTGCTCTTCCCACTAGAACAATGTCTTTCAAATGTTGACTGCACACATAGTAAAAAATACCTTCTGCAGCACTACTCCGTACAGATGCACTATTTCTGACCATTTCTATTTAATTCTATTCTATTCTCACATTTTTAAAATGTTGATCTTAACACATTAATTTGGTTTTATAACTCAAAGGTTGAAAAATATTACTCTAGAAGATACAGTTTTAACATTTTCTCTAGAATTTCAAGGTCAGCTACAATTCCTGAAAATTAATTCTCATATGATGAATTTGTATCCTAACAGAAAAAGGGCACTATCAAATAATCAAATAACCCCTCAGAGACTAATATACAGCCCTGGCAGCTGCCACTTGGGGAGTAGAAGGAAAATAAACCATCAGCTTTCCTAAAGCCTCCCCAAGAAATACTCAATTTAAGAAAAACAGCATTCGCTAAATAAAAACAGCTTTGGCAACAGTCCTCTGGCACTACTGCTCCCCTTCTCGCCAGACCCTGCCCCTTAAGACTTTCAGCCTCTGTGGAAATCCTAGAACTTCTACTTGCAATAAATATTTTAAAAATATTTTGTGTACAGAGACTTTAAATATGTTTAGATGATAATTACTTCATTAAAATAAGTAAATGAATACCAAGATAAACTATTTTTTTTTCTTGAGACAGAGTCTTACTATGTCACTCTCAGTAAAGGGCTGTGGCGTCACAGCTCATAGCAACCTCAAACTCTTGGGCTTAAGCGATTCTCTTGCCTCAGCCTCCCAAGTAGCTGGGACTACAGCCGCCCGCCACAAGGCCTGGCTATTTTTTGTTGCAGTTGTTATTGTTGTTTTAGCAGGCCTGGGATGGGCTTGAACCTACCAGCCTGGGTGTATGTGGCCGGCAACCTACCCACTGAGCTATGGGTAGGCCGCCCGAGGTAAACTATTTTAAATAAAAACATTATGTTTGGTAAAAATCTCTCTCTGAAATTTGCGAATCTTCACTGAAATTGTGTGTGTTTGTGTGTACGTGTGTGGATGTTGGAGGAAGGGGGAATGTATTGATTTATCTCAAATCCAAATAAAGCATAAAGCATGCAGAAGTAGATCAGTAGTTAAACTATATCCCTTTTGGTTTCCCCTTGAAATGGTAGGGCAAAGGCAATGTACTTTTCCTCAATGTGAGATGTTTGTACAGTTCCCACAGAAGGAAATGTGGTAACAACCATCACTCCCTAGTATCATGCTAAGTATGAAGAAACACCAATGTCTCCAGAGTTCTTTTAAGAAATATATTCCTCTGACAAAATTTAAAGTCAGAAACAAGCAGAGAGACCACAAAATCCTTTTTCTATCCTGTGTCCACAGCAGTTCTCCAGCTCTACAAATGCAAACTAAAGTACAAGAATGTTCATTGAAGCTCCTGGGCTAACTACCCTCACCATTCCCCATCCAAGAAGGATGTCGGAATTTAAAGAACTCAATTTTGTGATGTTTGCCTCAAATTAAGAGACAACTTTACAAAACTTTAATGTCTCCCTGCCTTTCCCAGAAAAAATATGTTTAGAACTAGAGAAAGATATTATTTTTATAAAGATAAAAATGCAATTTTCCTAAGAAAAGGGAGAAAATCATACCCACTATTTATCAGCTCTGTCCAATACAACTTTCTGTGATGATGCAAATGTTCTGTAACTGTGCTGACCAATACAGTGGCCATTAGCCACCGAGTAATGAGCGCTTGAAACATGGTTGGTACAACCAAGGTACTAAATTTTAGTTTATTTTAATTAATTTAAATTTAAATAGTCACATGCAGCTAGGGGCTACCATATTGGACGGTGTAAATTAGATAATCAACATAAGTCCTCAGCAAGGGAGCTGAGAAATTGACTCATCTTACAATGAATGTCACAATTTGATAAAAATCATGTTCTAGTTGTACCATATCCAATTTTCAGCTTCCTAATTAATATTTAAGGCTTCCTCATAAATGGTTTTTCAAAAAAGCTTTGGCAATTTTTATTCTAAAAACATGAACATACTAAATCTGCTGAGCAAAATTCCTTTGGCAATATTCAATTTTCCATCTGTGAAACTTAGGCATAGGAAAAAGAAAAAAAACTTAATAAGCCCACTCTCCTCTGATACCAAGGGAAGACATGAAATACATAATCCAAAGAAAGGCTGACATAACCCCCAACATGCTTTTATGGGTACCCCTGTTCATTAACCCCTGCTTAAGTTTGCTTCTTTAAACCTAGTTGTGGCTTTCAATAAAATTAATTTCCATATTTGTTTAATCTCTCATTCTATTACAATCAGACTATGACCAGATCGTCTGAAATCAAGTATTCTACCTATAGCAAACCCATTATAAAATATTCACACTAAAGTATTTCACATTTGACTATGACAAACTGATCAAATTATCAAAGTGCAGTAGCCTAAAGAAGAGCAGATGCTTCAGAGAGACTAAAATATGCAGATCGTGCCAAGACCACTTCTCAAGCAGGTGGCAAAATAAACTATACAGTTCTATAGTCAGCAAGGAAGAAACACCCCCAAGAAAAAAAGCTTCAACATGCACAGCAGCCGTGCTATGGCCACAGGATAACTAACTTCAAGCAGTGCATTCCTTGTGACCTCAAGGTCAATGTCAAGTAAAATTTTTTCACCTTCTCATCATGTTAACACTTATAGATATGCCACAGACACAAACACAAACATTTCAGCAATTTCACTGTATTTAAGCGGAATGAACTTCTAGAACTGGTTTCTGAAAATACAATGAACTCATTTAAAACAAGCAAACTTAGGTAAACCATAGAAAGAATAAAGCCACTACTATCATATAGCATATCTGGGAATGCTCAAACTACACCAAGCAAAGCAACCCTAAGACAGCAGTACAATTCAGGTAAGATTTCAGCAACACAGACTAGAACTTCATTTTTTCTCTATCTCTGCTACTGCTACCATCAAATCCTAGAAAAGGACTAGACACTCCCCTGCTGCATCTAAAGAGCACTGGAAACACAAGACAGGTGACAAGGAAGCAATGCATACACTATCCCAGGGGCTTTAGCTCTTGCATAATAATAAATGGCACTGTCAGAAGGAGAAAAGGCTTCATCTAGAGCAACTGAGAACACTCAGACATAGCAAGACTCTATCAGACTCCATAAAAGCTGTGTACTGTCAGTATTTTTCTTGTGTGTGTGGATAAAATCTGCAGATGCAGCCTGGGCAAGAAAGAGAGAGACAAAGAATTTTAAATGCAGAACTTCCACAGGCTTGATCCTAAGAGTAGCCTCCTCAGGATTTCATCCCGACCGCAGCATCTGCAGCAGCATCTCCATTTACCTACCAGTTATAAAGCTCTGTGATGACAGCCTCTGTGTCCGACAAGTGCTAGAAATTTCAATTTGTTTTATTATCCTAATTCTTGACGGGAATTAAATAAATGCAATAAACTATACAGAATTTTCACAGCTGAGGAATCAAAGCACATAAGGTTTATACATTTAATTCTATAAAAGTCTACTTCAGAACAGTGTTACCCCTGATTCCCAAAATGCAGTTTTGGAGAAACAGAAATCTATTTAAGAGACTTAGAAGATAAATTAGTTTACTCAGATTACTTAATTTTTTTATATTTAATACTCCCAGGTTTATGAGATAAAATACAGGCTCTAGTAAACAAAAAATATATAACTACAGAAAAGAAAGCCATTTGTTGCTTGGCTTAAAATGCCATTAACATAGCATGCGATCACATTAAATGAAAAAACTTATTAAACTATCTTAGCACAAATATGGCTCAGGCATTATATTAAATTTCCAATGTTTGTGGGCTACCAATTTTACATCTTCACTTTATAAGCTCTTAAGTCCTATATAAAGCCCTATTCCTTTCGAGTTTTTTGCAGACTTATTTTAATGAATGAATGTCAATTACATCAAAAACATATTATTTAAAGAATTTATCAACATATAATTATGAAATTATACTTCTGAAAACATCAGACTTCCTGAGTCCCTGAAGAGAAACCCAACAGAATTGTCTTCTATTTATCTTTTCAATAGTCAAAGCATAAAAGTATTTTCAACCCAAAGTGTAATGTAATATAATTATGGCTCTGACTTAAGCATAACGTTACAAATACCTTCATATGGATTAGACAAAACTGCTCTCACTCTTACCTGTGTATCCTGCATACCATCCCCAGGAAGCCACCATTCCTAAAAGCCATTTATACATGATTCCTTCAATATACCAGAACCGCTTACTGTCCAGCACTCGAAGGGGCTGAAGTATAATTACATAGCAGATGTAGGATGGAATAGCAACCAGGTTGTTGGCGACCATGAAGGCAAATCTCATCAGTGCTTTCAACAAGATCCAGCCCAGCCAGGGAGCTTCTTCCAAAGTCACAGCCATTCTCCCTCTGGAGTCGGTCTTGTCTTTCTGGGGTGAAAGAAAAATTCACTTAAAAAGGAAAATGTATTAAATACATCTAAACAGTTACCAACACAGAAATTGCCTCCAGCACAAAAGGAAAAACAAAACAAAACAAAACAAAATGAGGATCCCAGTGTAGTACCTTGGTTATCTCTCCGGGAAATTCCAGAGAGGGACAGACAAGGAGGGAGGAGGAACCGCACAAGGTCAGGGGAGCTGTTCACCGAAGCACGGGGTATGTCCCAATATATTTAGCAAATGATAATACAATCCCACTCACTGATCACTGCTGTCACCACCACGTCTGGATGCGGTCGTCTACTTGGACTTTAAGGAAGAAAAAATACACCCACTAGCTTCAGACACCCTTAGTCTCTCCAAACCGACGACACGAGTGAAACAAGTGAAACCACCGAAATAGGGACCCCTCGGCCAGATTTCCCAGACGCTGAGCACCTCGGGCTCCTCACCACCGTTCCCATTCCTGCACATCGATGCATTGCTTTAAAAGGTCTCTGGCGTTAGGGAAAAGAGTTACGCTCACGATTCTCATGTGCAGCAATAGGGGTTTTGTTTTACCTTTTCTTTTTCTTTTTAAGAATAAAAGGAGAGGGGACTAAAAAAAAGAGCTTAAAAGGTGAGAGCAAGAAAGTGGGGGGTTATACGGCGAAAAAGAGGAAGGACAGGAGTAGGGGGAGGGGAGCAAAAGCCAGAAAGAGGTAAAAGCAAGGGGGCCGGGGATGAAGAGAACGAGCTCTCCCACCAGAGGACAGGGAAGCGAGGGATGATGAAAGAAGCAGGGAAGAAGAGGCGACGGCAGCGCGGGGGGCGGGTGGAGCCGGCAGCGGTTTCCGCGGATGTGGAAGGGGTCGGGGCGGCGAGCGCGGCCCGCGCTCCAGCTCACCTCGGCGGGCGCGGACTGCAGGCGGCGGAGCGCGGGGGCGGGTGTCCCCCGCCGAGGGGTCGCGGTCATGGACGAGGCGGCGGCCGAGGCGGCCCAAGGCGCGGCGCGAGCGGCCGCACGGGCGCCCTATTCCCCTCGCGGCAGCCTGCGGACAGAGGGACGGCGGGGACTCAGAGGCCGGACCTGTCACCGGGGCGGGTCCCGGGGAGGCGGGCGGATGCCCCGCGCCCCCGCCTTCTCCCCGGGGCCTACCGCGCCCTCGTTCCTCAGGCCGCCGCCGCCGCCGCCTCCCCGGGCCACGCAGCGACACCCCTTCCCTGCCCCCACGCCGCCCCGGGGCCTGCGCCCGCCAAGCCAAAGGTTACCTCGGGCTGGCTGGGCCCCGACCCGGGCTGCGGGAGCCAGAGGAGCCGGAAGAATGCATGGCCGGCGGCGGGGCCGGCGGAAGGAGGAGGCCGCGGTGGGCCCCGGCCCCGCTCCGACTGCGGCGCGGCCCGCGCCCGGTCTCCGGCGGCGCCGAGACTCGGTCCCTAGGGCCAGACCGCGTTCGCCCGGGCCGGCGGGGAGGGGCGGCGGGAGGAAGCGGCGGGAGTCGGGACTGCGGCAGAGCCGCCCCCAGAGCGCCCTCTAATGAAAGCGCGGCGGCCGCCTGGCCCGCTCGCTCCGCCGCCGCCCGCGCCCCAGACCCTCCGCGCCCCGAGTCGGGCACCCTGGGGCTTCCCGGCCGCCAGGCCAAGACCTCAGTGATCCCAGAATCGAGGAAAAGAGCCGCTCGCAAAGCTCTAGGAATGAACACCGGTTCTTACACCACAAGAGCAGCGCTCTGGTTCAGACTGAGAGCCCCTATTCAGCCAAAACGGCCGTTTTTCATTGTTAGTCTCTCTTCTCTGCCCCAACTGGGAAGCGGTCTCCTTGAAGACTGAATGTCCTTTTTGCATCCCTAATAAAACCAGGTTGAACTCATGGCTTTTCTTCAGAACCTCTCCAGAGTGTTAGTGTATGGAGTTTTAAATCAAGTCTTTTGAGCGCCAGAATTCTTATTTCTGGAAAACACCTGGAACATTAATGACACTTCCAATTTCCCATTCCCAAAAGAAAAAAAAGGAATCGGGTGGGAATGAAGGGTCTACACAAAGAGACTGAAGTTCGGTTAATCAAGAAGGGAAAAACATTTAGCCGGTGTCTGGCATTAACTGCTCAGAAACCGATCACCATAAGAACTCCTAGACGGGCCTGGTCACTGACACCATAGCTGTATTTAAAGGTTGAACCATCTGAAATTGAGAAATAGCCCAGTGACCTGTCCATTTATACATGCTCAAATGACCTGCCTAAATTTCAGTTGAAAAAAAAAACAAAACCGAACTTATAAAACCTATGTCCCTTAATCTCCCTTGTAAGTGGGGGATAGGCAGATTTTACCCTCCCTAAGGAACTGGCATGTTTGGATCCAAATGCCTCCTATTCTGTCTACTTTGAAAACGTTCTTCTCTGTGTTTACTTTGGATTCTCAACTCTTTCTCTCTAACTGAAGTTCCTCTTTGGTCCACAGGTGAAGGAAAGAAAATTCACCTTATGTCATGTGAAAGAATATTTTCTGTTCCCATTCCCTTTGGTGATGAAGAAATAAATGAAAACACAGTCTGAAGTATTTATTAGAGTCTATTTCATTTATTGTTAGCTCATTTTTATTTATATGTGGTATTTACCTGTTTCACTAATATTATATTTTAATTGTACAGAAAATGAAATGGAACAGGCCTTGTCAGAGAACTTTCCATATAAGGGCAACTGATAATGTAGTAACAGAAAAGTCAGATATGCCCATTTTATTCCTTGCCTTTTCTCTGTTAATTTAGGTGCCAAGGTAATAAACTCTTAGAATAAATCTCATGAGTGAAATACTATATGTACTGTAGATTATTATTCATTATATTATTACATCATTATATTCTTAAGTAAGCAAGATAGTAAGGCACATATTTCTTTCCAGATTCAAGAGTAAACTCTTCTAAGGATTCCATCCGGTCCATGTCATTCTGCTGTCTCACATGCTGGGTAAACACTAGCTGACACCTGGAGGTAGATAGCTTATGGTGGGATTTACACCTGGTTCCTGGATCACAGAACATCTGCCAGAGTACGAGATGCATCAGCACTTCCTGAGATCTAATTAGTATCAGCCCAGAATTAGTTCTCAGGCCCAGAAAAGAGCCAGAGGTGAGGCAGGACCATGAACAGTAGGTCTTGAACTTTAGTGTACAAAAACATCACTTGGGGTGTCTACCAACGAGACAGAATCTTAAGCCTCAAACCAGAACATTATAATATCCTAGGTCCAGTGAACCTGGGAAGCTGCTTTTTACAAAAAGTGTCATAGGTGATTCTGATGAAGGTATGAGGCAGACCTGCCTTAAGAAACCCTGATCTAGAGGTATCCAGAGATGATATCCTTTTCTAGACTCTTCGTAATTCTAAATCATTTGATCATATCTGGTCTCATACATATAAGTCTGCTAGAGCTGCCAGAACAAAAGACCATAGATTAGGTGGTTTAGACAGCAGAAACTTGTTTTCTAATAGTTCTGAGGCCAAAGTCAGAGAGAATGTATTGGCAGCTTTGGTGTATCCTGAGGGCGTCTCCTTGGCTCTCCCTCCTCACTGAGTGTTCATGTGGTCATCTTTCTTTGAGTGTTCTTGTCTGGGGTGGGAGGCTGGGTGGGTATGTGTCTCTCTCCTAATCTCTTCTTATAAGGAAATCAGTCAGATTGGATTAGGGCCCACGCTAATGACCTCGTTTATAATTTCATTACGTCTTTAAAGGCCCAATGTCTAAATCTAGCCTACCTCTGAGGTCTTGGGGGTTAGGACTTCAACATATGAATTTTTTTTTTTTTGAGATGGAGCCTCAAGCTATCCCCCTGGGTAGAGTGCCATGGCATCACAGCTCATAGCAACCTCCAACTCCTGGGCTCAAGCAAGTCTCCTGCCTCCGCCTCCCAAGTAGCTGGGACCACAGGCGC
>CAUYQV010137379.1:0-13652 GCA_963574575.1 Galagoides demidoff
GTTTACATGGATGGAGCTGGAAGATATTCTTAGCAAAGTATGTCAAGAATGGAAGAAAAAGTACCCAATGTACTCAGCCCTACTATGAAACCAATTTATAGCTTTCATATGAAAGCTATAACCCAATTATAGCCAAGAAGAAGGGGAAAGAGGAGAGGGAGAGGGGGCCTAGGGGGATAATGGGTGGAGGGAGGGAAATTGGTGGGACCACATCTACAGTGCATTTTACAAGGGTACAAGTGAATCTTTCTAAAAGTAGAATATAAATGTCTTAACTCAGTAACTAAGAAAATGCAGTGAAGGCTATTTAACCAGTTTGTTAACCAGTTTGATGAAAATATTTCAAATTGTATATAAAACCAGCACATTGTATCCCATGATTGTACTAATGTACACAGCTATGATTTAATAATAATAATAATAATAAAAAGAATCCTTGCAGAAGTCAAAAGATATGAAAGCTGGCTAGAGTTGTCCAGTTTCCATTGACAACCTCCTCTTGGCTTTACTTTCTCTTTCAATGACTAAATTTGTAAGTAATGAAGGTTTAGTATTGACTTACGCCAACTTGGATTTCAGCGGCTTCATTATTGGTCTAATTCAAGCAGTGCTTCTCACCTTGTCCCAGGGGTACCTTCCTGTGGCACACACTGCACCCCCTGCCCTGCTCCTCACTGTCTTCCTCTCAACACCCAGCTCCAGCTACAAACCACTGCTAGTTAAGCCGCCCCTATCTGGCCACTCCTATCCACGCTGTGTGGACACTGATGTCTTTAGGTAGGTTTCCACAGGAAACAAGGCTGGGATCTAAATATGATACCCTTTAGGGTCCAAGAGAGAAACCCTGAGAAAATGACCCCTGCCCCTCCTTAAGCGTTTTGCACATGCTCCAGAAGAACTCTCTCCAGGCTCCCCTGTGAGACTCTCCATCCTACTTTTTGAAACTCAGTTTTCTTCTTCTGATATCCAACCACTCTCTCTACTCCCTCCCAATCCTGCCATCACAGTGCCCTAAATCTGATTCATTCCATCTGTGTCCTGCACTGGGGCTGGGGCCTAGGGGACAGTCAGCAATGCAGTTGATGCAATTGAAACACAACTGCCTATTCCAAAGAAAATACCGTGTGAACTGAAGCAAAGGCCAGCTGGTGCTCCAAGTTCCACAAGGCCCTTGGAATCCTTCCATTGGGTACCTAACTGCAGGCAGACCTGTTGAGTGAAGGTCAAACCTCTGTAGGACAAAGACAAATTGTCCGACAGTATACCTTGAATCCATAGGAAGCATGAAATCGGTTCCCTGTGGCCTCCTAGGTGCTTTGTAATCTGGGAGGCACCACTGCCTCCTCTGATACAGTGAGTCACATTATTAAACAGAGCAGTGATTGTACTTCTTAAGGGTGGATCCCTTAGGAAAAACAAAGTTCAGAGATAATTATTATACCAAGTTCTCAATAAACTTCTTTGCCAAATACCCATGTCCTCACTTTCCATCTGGGGGAGTTGAAGGAAGCGGCTTACTTCTGCTTATTCTGTTTACTTCTGCTTATTTCATTTAGGAAGAAAGACCAAAATCCATTGCGACGTGATGCCCAAAACACCAAGTGACCCGTTGGACGGCCTTGATGAGCCTTCTGTTTTTGCTGTGTCCAAAATCTTTCTATCATACCATCCCATGAGGAGCAACAGATAAGTTTTTAGAAGTTATTCTTGTGAGTCTATATAGCTCTTGCAATGTCCTGCACGTCTTCCTAAGGGAAGATGCCCATGGGGGTAAGTAATGTTTTCTGAACAATTCTTAATTCTGCCTTTAACCAGTAACTTCCAAACTGACCATCCACTAAAAATCATGCATTTGTACAGACACACATCTGTGTCTTTGAGGAAAATTATAGTAGCAGAAAAACTAGCATGAAATCCTTTTGTGGTCTCTTAAAGGATATATGTAAATAATTACATAGTGGGGAATGGAATTCATTTTTATGTATTAAAATGTGTAACAAGTAATAAAACCTAAACATTACCCAGAAAAGAAATGAATAATATTCAAAACATACTATAAATGAAACACTAGCAGCATATATTCCATTATGTCTCCTACCTTGAGTAAATGCTAATGAAAGGATTATGCATTCTACTCATAATTTTGAAACACTGGTCCTAACTGCAGTGACCAAAGACCCACCACTTCAAAAGTGTACGATTTTCCCTAACACTTTTTTCCTTATACGTATCCACCTCCATAAGGCTTTCTGCTTCTGAAAATGAATCACTGATCAATGGCTCGTTTGTTCACAACTGATAAATGCTTTTAGAAAATGTGAGTCTCCCTAAGGAAGTGAAGCCCATCAGTCAGCCATAAGGTAATGATTTGGATAGTTTCAATTTGCCTGAAAAATCCAATAAAGCAAGTCTCCTTTGCGTATTAATATATACTGTATATTTATATATATTCTTTTGTATATTCATATATTTATATAATTTTTTTCTCTTTTTTCCTCTCAACTTAAGCAGATCATTCTCATATAGCTCAACTGACATCATTTTTTTCTTTCTCCCTCAATCAGCAAACATCGACTGAATCCCTCTAGGCCCTGTGCTCTGTACCAGCACCTAACATAGTCACAAGCTCTTGCTCTCATGGAGCTTATACTCTAGAGGCAGAGAACAAACAGTGAGCAAATAATTCCACAAATATACATCACAAAAATTAAAATTTTAAATTGGAAGGATCTCTCTAAGCCTTATGTGAGTCTTAAATAACAAGAAAAATCTGGCCTTGAAACAGACTGAAGGAAATGCACTGCAGGCAGAGGAAACAGAAGCACAGGAGGCCCCAAGGCCGCAGCAAGCAGAGTACGTTTGAGAAACAAAATAAATTTGGCATAGCTGGAACATTCGGAGTGAGGGGAAGAACAGTAAAACATGGAGTCAGGAGGCAGTCAGAATCCAGATCTCATGTCAGGGGATAGTCAGAATCCAGATCTCACATCAGAGTGAAGTCAGAATCCCCATCTCACGTCAGGGGGTAGTCAGAATCCACATCTCACGTCAGGGGGTAGTCAGAATCCAGATCTCATGTCAGGGGGTAGTCAGAATCCAGATCTCATGTCAGGAGGTAGTCAGAATCCACATCTCATGTCAGGGAGTAGTCAGAATCCAGATTTCATGTCAAGAGGTAGTCAGAATCCAGATCTCACATCAGAGTGAAGTCAGAATCCCCATCTCACGTCAGGGGGTAGTCAGAATCCAGATCTCACATCAGAGTGAAGTCAGAATCCCCATCTCATGTCAGGGGGTAGTCAGAATCCACATCTCACGTCAGGGGGTAGTCAGAATCCAAATCTCACGTCAAGGGTTAGTCAGAATCCCGATCTCACGTCAGGGGGTAGTCAGAATCCACATCTCACTTCAGGAGGTAGTCAGAATCCAGATCTCATGTCAGGGGGTAGTCAGAATCCAGATCTCATGTCAGGGGGTAGTCAGAATCCAGATCTCCCATCAGGAGGCAGTCAGAATCCAGATTTTGCAGTATTTTACAGGCAGCAATAAAGAACCAGATTTTTTTCTAAATGAAATCAGAAACCATTGTAGATGTTTAAGCCAGAAAGTAGAACTGGTGTATTTTTTACATTTTATAAATACTATTTCAGCTACCAAAGGTGAATAAATTTTACAAAGTATAATCAGAGGTTCAATAGAGGGAGGGTAAACGGTGGGACCATACCTATGGAGCATATATTGTAAGGTACAAGTCAAATCTACCAAGTATATGGTAGAGGGAGATGGGACAGGTGGAGGGAGAGTAGTTGGTGGGATCATACTTACGGTGTATCTTACAAGGGTACATGTGAAATTTCCTAGGTGTAGAATATAAATATCTTAGCACAATAACTAAGAAAATGCCATGAATGCTAGGTTGACCAGTTTGATGTACATATTTCAAATTGTATGTAAAACCAGCACATTGTACCGCATGATTGCATTAATATACACAGCTATGATTTAATAAAAAAAAGAAAAAAATCTTCCAAGTATAGAATGTGTCTTAACAGAATAATTAATTTAATCAGGTGAAAGCCTTATTAGTTTGATGCAATTGTTCTAAATTGTATAAAAAAAACAACACATTGTACTCCACAAAAGCATAAATGTACTCATGATCTATGTGTATATGACTTAATAAAAGGGAAAAAAATAAAAAGGAAAAATAAAAAAAGTAGAATCAGAAAGAGAAATTAGGCAACTAGTACAGTTAATGGAACAGGAGGTGATGACCCCTGAACTAGGGTTGTTAACAGCAGAAACAGAGAGGAATTGATAAACCTGAGGTATAACTTGGAAACTCAACTGAAAGGACCCACCAGTGGATTAAACAGAAGGGATGAGGGAGAGATAAATGAGGGACGACACCTAGACTTTGTGCTGGGCTTCCAGGAGGGTAGAAGATGAGACTGTTTACTAACCAGTGGGAAAAACAGTTCGGAGCACAAGGAGAAGGGAGGAGAAGAAATCAAGTGTTCCTAGTTAAGCACGTTAAGTTTGGAATGTCTCCTGAAGGGATCGTTTACAGACAAGAATCCCAAAGACAATTACTGGGTAGCTCGCCACGGATCGCACAGAGCCTGTGACATGTTCTAGTATTTGAAGTTCAGTCCTTATTCCAAAGTGAATCCAACACTGGAGAGGACCTCAGAAATTATCATGTTCATCTTGTATCCACAGCATAGAATTAGCCTGGCCGCTGACCACATATAGAGTCAGCCTTCCTGCGTCATTCTGCACACTTGCTGAGCATTGCTACCGGCAGGAGTTGCTACTGCACAGGGTTCTTGCTCAAATCTGCTTAATAGTAAGGATCACTTAGCATTTTCTATGCTCATGAGTAACTCAGGCAAGTGAAACTTGCTCCCAAGAGTTTGAATGTCTTCAGAGAGAAGTAGAAAGGACAAAAGTGTTCTAAGTATAAAAAGGGTATCGTGTAGTATTTTAGAAATGGAGAAAACTTAAATAGTCTATAGTTTAGTTAGTACTTACTAATATTTATTTATAAGTTCTTGGTCATGTGGAATGTTAATGTCAGGAAAAGGAGAGTAAAGGTGTACAGGAACCCCATGTACTATCACTGCATCTTTTGTAGAATTGTAAAATTTTTCCAAAATAAGAGATTATATTTAAAAAAAACAAATAAAAAGATACTGATATACTCATGGAACCTAAGTGACTGAAATGCCTCACTAGGAACTAAAACCAGAAAAGAATGTAACAGTTCCAGTAATCATCTGCAAAGTGTTCGACTTCACTAGCAATGGAGGAAACACCAGTCAGCATGAGCTATGATGTGCTTCCGATGACATCAGCCCGTGTACGTGAGAGCCAATGCAGAATAGAGTTTGGGGAAATGATCCCTTTACACGCTGCAAGGGGTTTTCATCATACCAGGATATTTACATTTAAGCTAATAGAAAACTTATCCCATGCCAGAATAAGGAAGGACATTTTGGGCCCATGAATCTGAAAAGTTTAAAGTTAGGTGTAGTTTCAAGTGAAGACTGGCCCTATAAAAATCCAGATTCTTTCTGTCTCAACTTTTCTCTTTCCGCCTTACCCTAAACACAGCTCCCCATATGTCATGGAACCCAGCTGTCATCTTCTTCCTTCACACCAAGAAGGCAAGAGAATGATTTTCCCCATATCCCTGAAAAATAACATATTTCTCACCTCCCTGGCCTGAGTTAAGTTGTTGTTCTATTCCTGAGCCATTCAATCTGGCCAGAAGGATGGCTTCAGAGATGGGGCCAATCTTTTCAGTACCCTCTGGATGAGAACATAAGGGTCATCAAAGGAAATGGGGAATACTACTTTCTTGATGGAAAGATATAAATTATTTTAACTTATAAAGAAGACTTTTTAGGGTGGTGCCTATGGCTCAAAGGAGTAGGGCACCAGCCCCATATGCCGGAGGTGGCAGGTTCAAACCCAGCCCCAGTCAAAAAAAAAAAAAAAAGGAAGACGTTTTATACCAAATTTCAAACATTTTCAGCATTTTAACTTATTTCAAGTAATCAAAGTTATGCCAAAAATGAATCATGTGCAAGAAATTGAACTAAATGCCCTGCTACGGTATGTTTGTTACGTGAGTTACAATCATTCCTCAACTGACTATCAGATGGTATATACACAGAGGACATTTTCAGAGAATATTTGCTATGTAAATAAAATTCATATTGTACTAGTAAGTTCCATAAGTAATTACTAATGGTCTATTAGGTGCAATGCATTGAGATACACTAGCGTATGAAAGAGACAAAGATGTCTGCTCTCCTGAATTTAAATAAAAAATTAATATGTTGAAAAAGGAGTAAGACTCAGTTTAAAAAAAAAAAAAAACAAGATTCTCAGATGCACACGTACACAAATGTCAGCAAAGTTGTACGTCCATGTTAGGAATGGTTTTCTCTGGCTAGTAGCTTAAATGGGAATTTATTTTTTCTTTTGGGAGAATTTTTTTTTTCTTTTTGGTCCTTTCCTCTATTTTCCAAATTGCTTCTTGTAAACATGTATATGTGTAGTACTTCCTTTTAAATCAGGAAACAAGCAATGAGTTTGCTATCTTTTAAAAGAGTGAATATTGACTTCTGATAATATCTCATCGTTTGCAGAACACCTGTGAAATGCCCAATTCATTTTTTTTTTATCCTTACATAGTTAGGATTAGGCTGTGAGAAAAAACAGGACGAGAGGATGCTGAATTTATTTTCCTACACTGAGAGCTAATTCCACCTAATTTACTCAAATCCTTGCTACTACAAACCTCATTCATTTCAATAAACATTGATGATGAATTTATATTCTCTAAGACAGAACTGGTATTTTTAAATTTGTAAAAAAACAAAAATTGGATTCGATGAATGGATATTACCTGCTTTTTATTATCTAGGATATGATTGCAGAAAGAATTATGATTTCACATTTCCGAATTCCCACAACATGATTTCTGTCATATATTAAAAATGACTATAATACTGTCCAAGAGATTCTGCATTTACTTTGGTGTGTGAATTCCAAAGCCTTTCCCAGAGTAGAGATGTTTTCTAAAGCAATTTCCCATGAGCAAACAAGACATCTGACTTGGCGACATAAAAAATAAAATGTTCACTCAAATGGCCAACTTTGCTGTCTTAAATACTCACAACCATCATCAATGGTAACAACTTTCTTAGTATGTATGGGTAAACAGCAAGAATTTTAAGAAGGCTTGTCTTATGGAATTAATTCCTATATATAGTTCATAACTGATGCACTTTGACCTTTTGGAGTTGAACAATTTGTCAGATAAGACTGTAAGAATTTATTGAAGTTTTCTGGGTGAGTGATGAGTGAATCCAAATTTATTCCTAAGAGCATCTCAACTAAATAGTCACTCCCTCATGTATTGAGCACAAATCTCTGAAAGCCCCTATATAATCTGGGAAATTTAGAAAGATCTTATGTATGTGAGGTGTTTCCTGAACATTCTGACATTTTCGTGTGAGAGATTAATGACTCCCCACCAATTCCCAGAAGATTATGTTGTAAAACTGGCCAAAGATTTTTCCCGGAAAGAATCAGGAACAATCTGCTCGCTAGATCTTTGTCACTAGTTCTTTCACTGTTTTTTGAACACCATTTAAAGAATTTTGACATGCAGAAAAAAAATCAACTGTGTCAATTATTTTCATGAGCAGGGCCCCCAATTAAGTTACATAAGCATCTGGTACCTCTCATTTCAAATTTGTTTGTAGATCTTGGGTGAAAACATATTTCTACTATATAACAAATCCATAATCATTTAGCATGGGTGATGGTTCAAAATAAATGGTAGGAGACAATCATTTCCAGAGAGATAGAGCATCCATTTATAACACGTCAAGGCAGCCCAGAGTTTCCGTAAGGGATTTAACTTCATTTGGAGGAAGGGACTAGTAAGTGACAAAGGTCACTTACAGGCCAATATCTGCTTAATAGTGAATATTTTCTTCAAAAAAAGAGAAAATTAATTAGAACTACCCACAGGTATAAGTATATTATAAAAATTACTAACCAGATTAAGAATTTATAAATTGTATTATTAATATATGTTATGAATTTATTAAAAACATGAAACTTTTAATAAACTATATTTTTAAGAATGGAAGACATTCAGAAATGTTTTTATTTTTAAAAAACTCTTCAACACCTTCCCAAATCAAGGTTGATAGAACAATATCAGTCAAAAAGTATGAAGTGTAATTATTTGTATGTTGGTTTCATATTAGTGTCGACTACATAGAAACAGTAAAATACAAATATAGTCTAATATGGGGGCAGGGGAGGAGAGGCAGGGAGTGGGGGACAACTGGCAGAAGGAGGGAGGGCTAATGTGCACATTCTGGAACTTTACCCTGGACATGAGAACAATGTAATCTAAATATTTGTACCTGCATATTAATTTGAATTTTAAAAAAAGGTATGAAGTGTAATTTTTAAATTTCTGCTAAATATCCTAAGAATAATGATCAATGATTTATCCAGCAGTTAAACATAGAAATACCCAGCTGACATTCAGATTCAGTCTTAAGAAATCCACTCAGCTGATGACCAAGAAGATCTTCTAAGCCAAGGCCTAATGCAAACAGGGCACAAACAGTAATTAAAATCCTGAAAAATGTGTATTCTAGCAGTTAAAAATAACAAATTACCCTTTTACTGAAGTAACAGAATATGCCCTTCAATAACAAAATGTACCAGTCTTTGGCTATAATCAGGAAATTAATTGTTTAGTGTTCAGGAGGGGAAGTATCATTCCTGGCACTATGAAAAGCAAATTGGATTGTCTGCACCCGAATTCCCAGGAGTTTACATGCTGGATAGTTGTGGTTAATCTAGATTTTGCACCTAGAATTATCAAATTTTGTTATTTATGAAGCTTCCTACCCAAAATATATTTAGTAGAACAGCAGCAAAGTTTGAACTTCCAGAGCCTTCTTGAAAGGATCCTTCTTGATCCTCTTGAAAGGTCCTTGAAGGGGCTGCAGCAATGTCTTATAGTTACCTGGTGATCTGTTTTGCACTTAACTACAACCAGGTAAGACACCTGTTTCTTTCCACAGGGGTCTCCTCTCTATCAGAGAGTATTGGAGTGACCACAGGCATTAGGAGATCTAAGAAGATTTTCAGTTGGAGATTCTCTTTAGTTTTTGGTTTACTCTGATGTATTCCCGTAGTCTGCAATTCCGCTCACCTCTAGTGGAAGGTTTGTTAACCCCCTCGGTGCTGTTGGGGACTGTCTTACTGTTCCAGCTCATCCAGCATCAAGGCACAAAGTTGCAAGACTCAAAGATCACCACACAAAAGTGTCCTAATTACATCTGGCACTGAAATGTTTGGTTCATAAAAGAAAAACAAAATTATTCCGTTAAACCATGATCGGATGAGGGCATTTCAGGTAAACGGATGCACAATCTAATTTAATATCAGTGTGCTTCTAAATTCTTCCAATATATTAAATGTATTATCTTAATATCTTACATCAGATATTTTGTAAAGCACATAGTATGTTAATATGCAGAGCTAACATTCCTACTATACCAAGCCCTGTTGTGAGCATATTACATACATACATAATTGAGGTAATATTATGAGATAATATTATAATCTCATTTTACAGAAGAAACTGGATAACTTGCCCCAAGTTACACAGCTAGTACAACGTGAACTAAATATGAATATAATTTCCTTCCTTACTAGTATTCACTTCCCCTGTCCTGTCCACCCTCATCTCCTCTAGCAAGTTCTCCTCTGTAATAACAAACAAGAGTAATAAATATAAGAGATGAAATCGGTAGAAAAGGGTCTAACATTGAAAAGGAAATTTTAATCTAAAATGAATGAGATTATACACAAACTTTATCAACTTCCTTTCCCAGTGGATAAATTTATTCTGGTCTTCCAAGGGCCTTGGCTTTATATGGAGATTTTAGTTTTGACTTCATACTTTACATGGACCTAATATCCTATCACCATATAAATATACCAACTCTGGCATAGTAAAACCTATACCGTTGCTATGGCCAGAACCCAAAGAGCATTGTATGTGAAAGCTCCATCTTTTTGGTGCCTAAATGTTTCCCTGACTTTCTTTTGAGTTTCTCCATCCATTTTAAAGAATGCTGTATGTCTGTGTCTTACCCAGAAGATTTTTCAGGGTTTTACTTCAGAAAATTGTGAGATGTCCCTACTTAATTTCTGTGCCCCTTTTTTCCAACTATTCCCAGGGTCCCTGCAAACACCTGTTACTTCCTCTTTTTGTTTGTTCAGAGCCCTCTCATGCTTTATTTGCTCCTTCTTGGACAGTGACAGTCTTATCCTCCTTTGCTAGAGAAAGAGTGGTTGATGGGAAACACAAATCTAGAGAGAGAAGAATGAAAATATATTGATTAAAAAATGTTAACATTTGATTCCTTGTGACAGAAACTAGCTAGATGGTCTCTGATCCTACTTCCTCTTCCTGGGCTGTCAGGAAATGGCCTTCCCAGGCTGAGGCCATCTGAGTTGATTCCAGCCGATGAAGTGTGGGGGGAAGAGGAGTCTGGCACTGGCAGGCCAGGCCCCCAAACCTCCTGCGCCTTCGCTCAACACCCTCACTCCTTTTTCTCATATGCTGGAGCTATTGGATAGAAGATTGGGCCCCCGGATTGCAAACTGACGGAAAGGCAATGAAGAAACTGCCTGACGTACCTTGGAATTGGGACTTCAGCAAAATTTAACTTTTTTTTTTTGACAGTTTCACTTTTACCCTTGGTAGGGTACTGTGCAATCATAGCTCACAGCAACCTCAAACTCTTGAGTTCAAGGGATTCCCTTGCCTTGCCCTCCCTAGTAGGTGGAACTACAGTTGCCCACCTCAATGCTTGGCTATTTTTAGAGCCCAGGATCTTGCTCTTGCTCAGGCTGGTCTCAAACTCCTAAGCTCAAGTGATTCACCCACCTCAGCCTCCCGGAGTGCTGGGATTACAAGTATGAGCCACTATGCCCAGCCTGAAAAATTCACTTTTATTGTGTCAACTCACTGAGCCTAGCAAGTCGCTGGCATTAACAATCCAAATAAATATATTCCTACATAGTTATTTGAAACACAGTTTTAAGCTAAAATGCTCAAGTACATGATTAAATTCAAAAAGGGACTTCTCCGAAGTTAAAATGTTTATGATTCAACTTAAAAACACATGGGAAGAATCTTATTAAGTTTATAAATCAGTTTTAATTACCTAATGATTATTCTAAGTAAGACATCAAAATTTCAAACACCCTTAACGTTTAAACATTTTTCTTTCCCAGCCAGGCATGGTGGGTATTTCAGGCCTGTGGTCCCAGCTACCTGGGAGGCTAAGGTAAGATAATCCAAACCCTTGAGACCAGCCTGGGCAACATAGTGTCTCAAAACAAAACAAAACAAGATAAAAAAAAAAAAATTATCCATTCCCATTGGCCTGGCAAGGTGGCTCACACCTGTAATCCTAGCAATCTGGGAGGCCTAGGGGGGTAGATTGCCTCAGCCTGGAAATTGGAGACCAGCCTGAGCTAGAGTGAGACCCCATCTCTATAACTAGCCAGGCATCATGGCAGGTGCCTATAGTTCCAGCTACTACAGAGGTTGAGGCAAGAGATCACTGGAACCCTAGAGTTTGAGGTTGCTGTGAGCTATGACGCCACAGCACTCCACTGAGGGCAACAAAGTACAACTCTGTCTCAAAAAAAAGTAAAAAAATCATCCATTTACCTTAAATATTGATTACAATGGTTCTGTGTGTTTATTTTGTGGTACCAATCTCAAATATGTTCACTGATTCCAAAAACAATTTAATGCCATCTTGGAATCTGAAGTAAAAGCCCAAAACTGTAAGTCAAGCTGCCCTGTGCAGATATGTGGATACCTGTCTGCTTTAGAGAAAAAGGAATACAAAGGCTATAAAATTCATGTGGACAAGTTCTTTATACAACTAACGTTTCTAACTAATGTTTATTGTCTTCGAATGTATGTGTATGCGTTTTTGACAAAAAGCAAAATGTTCAAAGCTGAATTCATCCTTGAGAGCATTTGTATATATAACAATATCTTAAACAGATTAGCTTGGGAAAAATCTATTTTTAGATAAGTAGGAGTTTGAATTCAAAGTGAATACTCCGACCTTATTTCTTCTCACACATCACTAACACAGTAATTGTTTGAAAGCTATGTAGCATGTTGAAGAGTTCCATAGTTTATTCCTTTTTGAAACTATCATAGCTCGTCTCATGACACTAGAAAATTTTCTAGCTGTGGGAAGCTTCCAAAATTGCTATTTTAAGAACATGAAAACAAAGGCATAGCTTGTTCAAAGCCTTAGAGATAGCAGGTGGCCAGCTGGCAATCAAATATAATACCTTGTTTCCCATTTCTCTCTGGCTTTGGGTCCCATTACAAAGATCTTTCTATTTCAAAATAAATGTCAAAAAAATTCAAAATTATTTTATATTCTGATTTTTTAATTTTATATGTAAATAATCTTTGAGAGCAACTTTCCACATTCAAATGTCAAAATTTTCTATTTTTGTGATTTTCTAAATAAAAACACCAACAAATAATTTCCTCAAACATATTTTGTAATATTTAATGGAATTACAGTGTCATAAGTTCTTTAATTTCAGTGAAGAATTTTCTAGTTGTTCTTACTCTTTTTTACAGAAAAATTGTCATATTTTAATATTAGGATGAAATGTGAGCTTCAAAATGCGGCAACAGGGAAGAGGATCTTGCTATCCAGTTTCACCTGGAAGTTTTTTATATGAGAAAGTTTTATGGTATTTTTATATATTTTCAATTTTTAGTTGACTAATAATAATTATGCATATTTATAGGGTACAATGTGACGTGTTGATCTAGGTATAATAGATTCAATCAGCTAATTAACGTATCTATCAATTTACTAATTTCTTATTTACCTGTGATGATATTGTTAAATATCTATTTCAGCAACTTTGAAATAAGCGTTATTATTAGCTGTGGGCACTGTGAAGCGTGATAGAGCACTAAAACGTATTCCTCTAGTCTAACTGAAATGTCGCACCCTTTGATCAGCCACTCGTAATCACCTTTCTACTCTGTTTCTATGTAATTGACTTGTTTAGATGCCGCATAAGTGACATCAAACACTATTTGTCTTTCTGTGCCTGGATTATTTCACTTCACACACAGTCCTCTAGCTCTGTCCATGTTGTCACAGATGACAGAATTTTCTTCTTTTTAAAGTTGCCTATAACTTGTGTATTCCACTATACACTTGTACAACACTTTTTTTTTTTTTTTGTAGTTTTTGGCCGGGGCTGGGTTTGAACCCACCACCTCCAGCATATGGGGCCAGCGCCCTACTCCTAGAGCCACAGGTGCTGCCCTGTACAACACTTTCTTTATCTACTATTCTGTTCATGGACACTTAGGTTGTTTTCATGTCTTGGCTATTAAGAATAATGTTCCATTTCTGAGGTTTATCTTACAGGGGTACAAGTGAATCTCTAAGAGTAGAATGAGAATGTTTTAAAACAATAACTGAGAAAATGACATGAAGGCTGTGTTGATCAGTTTGATGGAAGTATTT